>PVIC010029915.1:0-13205 GCA_004025085.1 Thryonomys swinderianus
AAAAAAAAAAAAAAAAGTCATTTAAGGGGGCCAGAGATTTAGCTCAGTCTTTCCGGTGCCTGCCTCGCAAGCGCAAGGGCCTGAGTTCGATCTCCGGTAACCACATACAATGCTGGGCATGGTGACTCACGCCCACCAGCAATCAATACCACATACCATGGTACTGGGTGTGGTGGCTCACGCCTGTAATCCCAGCAGGTCTGTAATTCCAGCACTCGGGAGGCAGAGGTAGGAGGATTGCTGAGTTTCAGGCTAGCCTGGGCTACACATTGAGTTCAGGGCCAGCCTGAACTAAAAAGCGAGACCCCCAAAAGAAGTCATTTAAAATTTGAAAATAAAAAAATACACTGTAAAATTATTATAAATAAAAGAAAAGCACACACTTAAAAATAGCCTGCAGCCACAGTGCCCACACACAAGCAAGAGTGGAGAGAATCTCTGCACATGTGGGGGTCTTATCTGGACCTCTGTCCCCGGAACCTGTGGCCAAAGCCAGGTAGGCCCACCATGGCACCTCACCTTCTGGAAGTCATCGAACTTCTTCTGTAGCACCTCAACCTGCTCCAGGTCTGCGCCAACCTCCTCACTGGTCAGCGCAGCTTCCTTCTCATGGATCCACTGCTGTAGCTCATTGGCCTCGCGGAACAGCATAAACTTCTTGCAGCTCTTTTCCAACATGCCTTTGCGTTTCTCACCCAGTTCCAGCAGTGAGTGGTACCTGCCAAGAGCCAACAGTGACAAGGGGTGGAGGCAGTTAGCTCCCTTCAGACACAGACAGAGGCAGCCACGGGGCATCTCTGAGTTGGGAGCCGGGCATGAGTGTGTGATCACACTGCGCTGGTGACAGGGATCAGGATGCTGGGGGAAGAGGCAGCCAAATCCCTAGACTGAAGCTGCAGGAATAAGCACAGGCTGAACTGGTCACAGCCAGGTGCCCACAGCAGCCAGGCACGCTTGTCCCAGGCCAACTCTGCACTTATAACATCATGACCACAAATAACTGAAACCAACCACTTTAGATAGAAACACAGGTTCGTGCAACTACAGCTGAGACACAAGATGGACCTGTGTGATGTACACAGAAGGGTTTCTCCCCTTATATTCCCTAAGCAGCCCCTAGTGGGATATGGTGCACCAAACTTTACAGCCTCCTAGGACTCTTGCATCCTTAGGACTTTCCTAAAATGGGATCACAGTTTTTCAAAAAGTTGTGTCAACTTAAGAAGAAAAATTGGGTAGAATCTCTGTTATCATTTCCCTGTCTGGAAGACTTACGAAAACTCAGAAAACAGAGAAAGAGGCAGGAAGATTGCTGTGAGTTCAAGGCTGGCCTGGGCTACATAGTGAGCTCAGGGCCAGCCTGAACTACAAAGCTATACCCTGTTTAAAAACAACAGCACCAACAACAAAAACACAACTTAAAAAAACACTAACTCCTGGGTACTAAATTATAAAAAGCTGAGTTTCAACTATCTTTAGAGATACAGAACTGAAACTTAATAAAAAAACCGAAAGTTGAGAACGCTAAGATCATCATTAACTGAGTTTACCATAGAAATAAAGCAGTACATTATTGGAATCAGAGAACTGAGCAAGGCATTCAGCTTCCTTCTTACTAAGGAACACTACAGTACTGGCCTCGGGTGTCTGCTGAGGAAGACCAGGTCCCTGGAGGGAAGCGACATCACACTACACACAGCTACACACAGAAGCCACCGACAAGAGCAGCCGTCACCACAGATACAGCGCCCCAAAACCTCTCCCCTCTGCCAGCGAAGCCACCACACAGACATGCGTCCCTCCCACCACCTCATCTGTCCACTTGACTAGCGCCTGGGAGAGAAGTGGCAGGGAGAACGGATGGGTGGAGCAGTAGATAATGGGTGTCAGCGAGGCTCAGCCTACTCACAGTTCTTCCACCTGTTTCATACGCAGAGATACACTGCCAGCCTCCTTAGTTATGCGTGTCCTGCACAGAGGGTACAGCAAAAGCATGCATGAGTTAGTGGGATTAATCCACAGAAAGGAGTAGTGGTGGCTTTGACTGGTGTTGTGACAGTGGATGCTTCAAGTGGGGAAAATGAAGGAGTCATTCAAAAGGTCTGAACGTCCAGGTCAGCAGTGAAACCACAGTAAAGAAAGTGCAGGAAAATTAAATGAAAGAGTTAGTTCACTTTTGTTTTCCAGATTATCTGCTGTGTTCAAGGCAGATTTCCTTGCACTGCTACAATGTTAACTTCAGGGAATGAAGCCAGAAAGGGGCTTAGAAAGCAATTTTACAGATTGCTAATAACCAATTTAACCATATATTTGATCATTTTTTTGTTTTCATATTTATGACCTAAACCACTAAGAATAAAACCCCAAATCTCTTATTCTTATCTCAACATTAAGACAATATGGACATACACAGAAACATCTAGGGCCGGGGATTTAGCTCAGTGATTCTGGCACCTGCCTTGAAAGCTCAAGGTCCTGAATTTGATTCCAAGTACATACATAAATAAATACATAAATATATAAATAAAAGATATCTAATCTTTTTAAGGATCACTAGGAAGGGGAAAGCTCCCTCATGCTATAGGCCAGGGGAAGTATACATCCTGGGTATCTGCAGGGGTCCAAAATTGACTGCATTCTGGAATAAAATGTACCCTGAAGGAAATGTGGGGCTTAAGTGAGGACAGCCAGTTTATATAAAATCACTTCTAGCCTGAGACAACACCAAAATACCACTGTCCAAAGGAGGCCAGAGCTGCACAACCGATTTCAAAACACATCTTGAACCACAAGACAAAATTTAAAATGATGGGGCCAGAGATTTAACTCAGTGGTTCTGGTGCCTGCCTAGAAACAAGGTCCTGAGTTTGATCCCTGATAACCACATATAACAACACCGGGCATGGTGACTCACACCCACCAGCAATCAGTACCATATACCACAGTGCCAGGCATGGTGGCTCATGCCCATAATTCCAGTACTCAGGAGGCAAAGGCAGTAGGATTGTTGAGTTTGAGGCTTGCCTGGGCTGCACAGCGAGCTCAGGGCCAGCCTGAACTACAAAGCCAGATCCTGTCTCCAGAAAAAAAACCCAAAACTTAAAATGGCAGGATGGGGATTTAGCTCAGTTTTTCCAGTGTCTGCCTGGAAAACACAAGGACCCGAGTTTGATCCCCAGTACCACATACCACAATACCAGGCATGGTGGCTCACATGGTGGCCCAGTATGTGGGAGGCAGAGGCAGGGGGATTGCTGAGTTCAAGGCTTGCCTTGGGTACATAGTGAGCTCAGGACCAGCCTGTACTACTAAGTGAGATCCTGTCTCAAAAACAAACAAACAAAGAATTTTTAAAACTTAATAAAAACAAAACAAAACAAACAGAGGGGATTAAGGTGTCAGGCATGGATTTGGGGCAGACCGAAGAGGGGCAATGGGTGGGTTAAAAGTGGCTTTGGGAAGGCAAGAGGTGGGGAGCCAGGCTACAGAGGCCACAGGATACTGCTGACACCTCAGCCTGTGACTCAGGCACTGACTGACTCTGAGCGACACCGGGCCTGTGTGTGTGAGAGTGCACTCCTTCCTTACTGGTTGTCAATCTGCTCCTGTCGCAGCGCGATGCTGCCCTGTTCCTCAAGCAGATTCTCCCGGGACGCTGACTGGGCGGGGTCCAGCTTCTTCACATACGCAGCAGGAACAAAACCCTGACGATCGTTCACTTCCACTTTCCACCAGTCCTAAGGGGCAAGCACGAAGAATGAGAGCAGATTACTTTCTGCCAGGCCATGCATAATGCTGGCCCTCCCCTTGCTCAGACCCTACAAAACTATGCTGTCCCACAAGGCAGCACTCGCCACCTGCCTCCTGAGTGTCAGTAAATACTTGGCTGTGCCGGCCAGAGTTCACATGCTCGCACTCACATGTGGTGAGCAGCCACCACAGGGCTATACAGACATGGGACAGGGCACCATGCAGAAGGTTCTGCTCTGGGACAAACCACAGTCAGACCAGACGGTTGGTGTAGGTTTAAACAAGAAAAGAAAGATATGAATCACATTTCCTCAGAGACTCATGATGCAGTTAACTAGGTGGGGGAACAAGGAGGTTCTTGTCAAGGCCCCGGAGCCTGTCTCTCTGGCCTTTACACATGGACTAGATCCTTCAGGACTAGGCAGGTGCAGTGTGGAGGACCCTGCAGTTCTGTTGGAGGTCACTGTCAAATAAGCTCATTTCCAGAAAGAAGGGCCAAGGAAACAGGCAGCATTTAATATGGAAGACAAACTATACATGGTGACCACAACTGCTGCCTGCGACATGTGCCAGGCCGAGGCACAGCTCTAGAGCCTATGCCTGCCAACCAACATGAGGCCTGGGGACACGGCTCAGTGGAGCCCTTGCTCAGTGCTCACATTGCAACAGACTCTCAAGTAACAAAAAACAAGCCAAAGGGGACTAGCCGAGGGACAGTCAGTCAGGAGCAAAACTACCCCAAGAGGGTGATCTGCGCACTGCCTGCAGACACAATCCAGTGCCCTCCTGGTCGCATCCACACAAAGCCGGGCTGGCCCAGACCAAGTGGGAGACTGATAGGAAGGAGAGGGGCACCAATGCTCCTGAGCCTTGCCTTGTTGGTGCTGTTGAGCAGGGTGAGGATGTCTCCTTTCTTCATGGTGACCTCTCGAGGACTCTTCTCCTGATAGTCGTACAGGGCCAAGACCAGCTCCTTCCCGGTCTCATCGTCCATAGGGGCCACTTGTTGCTGAAAATCCAAAGAACAAGCAGATAGAGGGACAGGCCATGCCCTCCAGAGGGCAGTCCCCTCTGACAGCGGCACCATGTTTATCAAGTGGACCAGCACGGGAGCTCCTCCCAAAGCTACAGCATCTTACTCAAGCCAATTCATACTGTTAAAAACCTCACTATAGACTGTCTAATCATAAAACTTTGTGTCACAGCCATCAGAGCGGCAGACACTATGAGTCGGGTGATGGTTCCTGCCCACGTCTCCCAAGTAACCTGTCACTGCTCGTGTGCTTACCCGGCATGACTGCGCCTGCTCTCGAAGAGCCTGGATGCTGCTGCCATAGGCACTGAGGTCTGACATCAAAGCTTCGTGTTTCTTCAGCAGAGCCTGGAGCCACAAGGACACAAAAGCACCGATGAGAAAAGCCTGCTCCCTGTCCTCAGCCACCTCGCCTGAAGCCCCTTCCAGCATAGGAAGTGTGATCTATCTCCTGCTCTACAAACACCCACTTTCCTGATTTTCTGAGGCGGTGTCTTGTTTCGTAGTTTAGGCTGGCCTCAAACTCAGAGCAGTGCTGCTCCTGCCTCCGCCTCCCGAGGGCTGGGATTACAGGTATATGCCATCAAGCCCAGCTACCTCTTCTGCTTACTGGAGATCAACATTTAATCTGGGTAAATATTATGACTTACAGTCTCATATTCGTTCTGTTTCTACCTCCTTATACAGTTCTGAAATGTACAAACAAATATGAAAAGCAAAATAGCAACACACTTACTGGTGAATCTGCCACTGTCCTAAGAAAGCAAATGTTACCACCAAGCAAAGCCAGCCACACACCCCGCTCCTTCCCTCTCCACATCTGCTGGTCCATCTTTTCCCACTCATACCACATCTCCTACCTTTTGGGAAAATACACATAGCTTATGTCAATACTAAACTCATTCCAATTTTTTTTTTTTTTTAGACAGGGTCTCGCTTTGTAGTTCAGGCTGGCTCTGAGCTCACTATGTAGCCCAGGCAAGCTTCGAACTCAGCAATCCTCCTGTCTCTGCCTCCCGAGTGCTGGGATTACAGGTGTGAGCCACCACACCTGCCACTGTGGTATGTGGTATTGATGGTTGATGGGCGTGACTCTCCACGCCCAGCATTGTATGTGGTTACCAGGGATCCAACTCAGGACCTTGCGCTTGCGAGGCAGGCGCTGGAACCACTGAGCTAATCCTCCGGCCCAATCATTCCAATTTTTTTTTTTTTTTTTTTTTTTGCTTTTTGGAGATAGGGTCTCGCGTTGTAGTTCAGGCTGGCCCTGAGCTCACTATGGTGCCCAGGCAAGCTGCCGCGAACTCAGCAATCCTCCTGTCTCTGCCTCCCGAGTGCTGGGATGACAGGCGTGAGCCACCACGTCCGGCATTGTGGTATGCGGTGTTGATTATTGGTTGGTGTGAGTCTCCACGCCCAGCATTATATGTGGTTACTGGGGATTGAACTCAGGTCCTTGCGCTTGCGAGGCAGGCGCCGGAACCACTGAGCTAACCCCCTCCGGCCCAATCATTCCAATTTTTAATAGCAAGAAGAGGTTTAGGGACACTGGCTGTGACGACACAGACCAGTCAGGATCTAGCAGTCTAAGGCAGGAGGACTGGGAGTTCAAGGACTGTGTGGGCTACATAGCAGAAAGGAGAAGGGGAGGAGGACAGAGACGGGAAAAGGGAAAAGAGGTATGGGGACTACATTTATATCTTTATAAATGAAAAGAATTATGGTAAGAAAAATATGACTAGAGAAACAGCACATGTGTCACTGTGATTGTGTGCATACGTCTACGTAAACAGGATGGATAGGTCAGAGAAGATGAAAAACATGAACATGTACAGTTAAAGTGGGTGACAGGAAGTCTTCTCTCCATTAGTTCTGACAGAATTTCCACAACAGTAAGAAACAGATTCCAAAACAATCACTGAGACACCGCATCTTCCCCACCTCATCACTTCTGCCTTATTCCCAACTGAGCCCAGGCTGATTCCTGGCAGGTGCAGGGCCCTGAGCCCGAGGTTACCTCGGCAGAGTCCTCGTCCTTCCCATAGTCCGTGCTGCCCACAATGGGCTCTTTTTCCCGCATCCACGACTCAGCTTCATTGGCGTCAGCGAAGTACTGCTGGGCCTGCAGTGAGTCCTCCAGGTCCTGGCGCCGCTGGGAAGCCTTGGCTTTCAGGGCCTCCCACTTCTGGTTCAGCTCACTGAGCTTGGCTTTCACGTCCTCGGCAGCAAAGTGGCCTGCGGGGGAAGGTGATAAGAATGAGTCTACCCAACATCACAAAACAAAAGAGCAGGCTTCTGGCACGCAAAGAGCTTGTTACTATGTTTTAGGAAGTCAGGTCCAGTCACAGCACGTTCCTATCAAAGTTCTGGGGAAAGGGATTTAGCTTAGTGGTACCGTGCCTATGCTGGAAGCACAAGGACCTGAGCTTGACCTTGGTACAACAGAAAAAAAACAAACAAGGCGGGGATTTAGTTCAGTGTTTCCAGCAACTGCCTAGAAACCCAAGTTCCCAAGTTCGATCCCCTGTAACAACATACCACAATGCTGGGCGTCATTCACCAGCAATCGGTACCTCGTACCACAATGCTAGGGGTGGTGGCTCACACCTCTAATCTTAGCACTCAGGAGGCAGAGGCAGGAGGATTACTGAGTTCGAGGCTAACCTGGGCTACATAGTGAGCTCAGGGCCAGCCTGAATTACAAATTGAGACTGTTTCAAAAACCAAAAAACACCAAAAGCAAAATTCAGGTTTTAATGGGTATGATGGTTCACACCTGTAACCTCAGCACTTGGGAGACAGAGGCAGGAGGATCACTGTGAGTTTAAGCTAGCTTGGGCTACACAGTGACTTCAGGGCAGCGTGAACTACAAAGTGAATCCCTATGTCAAAAAAAAAAAAAAAGTTCAAATTCTAAACCTTTACCAGACAAGCCTTTTTCCTCCTCAAATCATGTCTCATTTTAGACCCTAAGAAGCCGACATCCCACCCAGGTGGCAGTAACAACATGATCAAGAAAACCATGTACCAGAGTAGTACAGCACAGCCTATAATCCCACCATTCCAGGGAAGGCAGGGGGATTCCAAGTTTGATAGTAACATTAAGACCAGCCTGAACTATTTAGGGAGACCCTGTCTCAACGCTCCCACACACACTAGTAATAAAACCAATCGCACTGCCATGGTGCTTAGTGACTGAGTTTGAGTGCAGGCAGCCTCTCAGACCTTTACCACTTGGGCTCTCCTAGCCTCACATTCCATCAGGAGGCAGGGTGGCATCACTACCATCACCTCCTTTTCCAGGTTAAAAAAATAAAAATTAAAAAAAATGGTCAGCCAGAGTTTGATCTCATCAGGGTCTTCCGGTCAGGAAGGAATGGCAACGGGTCACCCAGCCCAGTCTGTTCTGCATCTGCGCACTTTGCCACCAGAGGGGAGACAGCACAAAGCTCACCACACTCGCTGAGGATGTCACTCACCCTCCTCCACCATGGCGTTTCCCTTCTGGGTCACTGCTTTGATGCGAGGCTCATGTCCAGCAATTTCTGCTTGTAAAGCTTGGTGTTTCTTTAACAGATTCTGGACTCCAATTAAATCCTTGCCTGAAAGCACAAAGCATTCCCTTGTCTTCTAGTCCCAAAGCAAAACGAAAGCACCTGCTGGCACTCCTAGGTGCCACCACTCTGTCAGCAAAATCACTGCACCATGACCTGCACTGTCTGACAAGCAGCCAGTGCCAGTGGAGGCAGACTCACCTCGGTTGGTAGATGCCGCGATGGGCTCCTTCTCTCGGATCCACGTCTCCTCATCTTCCACATCACGAAAGAGCTGCTGCAGACGCAGAGAATCTGCCAGTTTCTGCTTCCGGGCAACCATGGGCTCCTTTAGGGCCTCATAGCGAGCTACCAGCGCCTCCTGCTTCTTCTTGATGTTTTCTGCATCGAAGTGGCCAGCATCCTGGAACTGGCGGGCCTGAATGGTGATCCCATCAATTCGATCCTGGGCACGAGAGAGGACAAAGCCTTGGAAGCCAGTATGGAATGACAGGCCAATTTCGTTAGTGAGTGAGTGAGTGAGTGTGTGTGTGTGTGTGTGTATCTCATTACTGTGTGTGTGGAGAACCGCTGGAGGTTCTTCCTTTTCCTACCAGTTCCTCTCACTTACGTCTTGAGGAGAACTCTGAAGAAGACAACTTGAGTAGCACCAGAGTTCCCACAGACAGCTGCCCACTCTGTCCCCCAGCCCTGACTTCGCCCCTGATTCCTGCCGTTTTCCCTCCTCACTGGCACAGTCCCGCTGCGCCTGGCTCCAGCCCTGCTGTCCACGCACCTGGTGAGCAGCCACGTCAGCCTCCAGCAGGGCATGCTTCTTCTGCAGGTTCTGGACATTGGTAAGGTCTTTGCCATAATCATCAGAAGCCAAGTGACCTTCTACCTCATAGAGCCACAATTCAATGTCCTCCACGTTGCGATTAAACTGCTGTTGCTGATTCGCTTCACGAAGCTTGATTCCTGTCCAAGAAGGCACCCTTGATTCTCTACTGGTGAAGAGGGTCCTTCTTTCTCAGTACCAGGGATCGAACTCAGGACCTTGCACTTGCGAGGCAGGCGTGGCACCACTGAGCTACAGCCCCCAGCAGGGGTCTATCTACCATCTGCTCATGAACTACACTTTCCCACCTTGGTGAAGAACGAGGGGCCAGAACCTCCACCGCTGCTTCCCTTTCATCACAATGTGCACCCAACCCTTGCTCTGCTTCTGCAGAGGGATAGGACACTGTCTGGAAAGCACTTCAGCTCCAGGACTGGGGCCACTGGGCTGTACCGAACGTTCTCAGCTCCTCTCAGAATGCTGATCAGTGATGAGGTACAATTCACTTCTTTCCAGCCCCCCACCAGCCAGCACATTAGCTCACACTTGCCAAGTCAGCAAACGTGGAGAAACACAGCCAAGTAACGTCTGCACAGGAAATGGGCTCTATGCTCCAAGTCACCACCACCTTCCCTAGGGGTGTATAATCCCAGGAGGAGCATTTAGTTCCTCAACCATCCCTGTCACCTACCTTTCAGTTCTGTGGCTTCTAGCAGCTTCTTCCACAAGCTGATAACCTCATTCATCCGAGCGGCTACTTCATCCTTGGCATAGTGGTTGACATCAATGAGCTTTTGCCCAGCCTTCTCCAGTGCATCGATGCGGCTCTGATTTGCAGAGAGCTCAGCCTCAAAAGCCTGATGCTTCTGTACTTTTCCTTGCAGATTAGATGGGTCCTGCTCATGAAAATGAATAAAGGGCTCTGTATGAAGCCTAACTTTGTCAAGGTACCTCGCACCCCTTCATACTGGTATGTACAGGTGCACACAAAATACCCAGGTCCTCTTAGATAAGCAGTTTGTGCAGTCCGTGTCTTTACTCAGGTATGCTGAAGGACAACTGGTTTAGTTTATTACTCAGGAGCCACATGACAAGGCTAACAGTGTTTCACCTTATAAGCTTCATCTGTGGCAGTTTTCATCTTCTCGTTGACCCAGCTCTTGAGCTCATCAGAGTCGCGGAAAAACTGCTGCAAGTGGAAGGAGTCAGCCAGCTGGGCCCGGCGATGCATGGCTCTCTCGTGAAGGGCGTTGCGACGACTCAGCAGCTGGAAGAGAAGGATCCCTGTGACTCTCCAGTTATTACGCCCAAAAGCTGTCCGCCGCTGGGTACGACTGCCTCAGAAAGGCCTCTTCACACAGCCAGGAAAGGCACAGAGAGCTGGGCAGCTTACCGCATCTCGGCGAGTGGCCACATCGTCCATGGCATAGTGGTTGTTCTGGATTAGCTTGGTTGCAAACTCATCCAATGCCTAGGAAGGAAGAAGATGATCATATGAGTGTGGTTCCCAGCTTGGGCACTCAACAGGACATGAGACACCCCAGGCCTCAACATCTCAAGGTTCACACTGCACGTATTCCTGTTGCTTGTCACATTCTGCTGCATGTTACCTGAACAAGACTATGCTTGCTCCATCCAAGACCTGAGAGGCAAATGACGCATGAGGTTCTGACTAGCATGGGATACGGATCAGCAGCCTTCCAATTCTTGCTTCCAATGCATTTTCAGAGGAAGGGTACGTGCACGTTAATTCTGACCCAGTTTTAGTGAATGCTGTGCCTCTGTTTGGAAGTTTTCATCAAGCACACAATCCCACTGTATAAAGGGTGTCAGGTCCCCAGCAAAATGGTCTGTCACGACCAGGAGATGTGAGCACTCCCAGGAGGAGCATTTTGGGAAAGAAGGGATCCTGCTTTTTCAAGCATTCTCAACAATGAGAAAGGTCTTACTGTAATCTTTTCTTCCTGGGCACTGAGGGATTTCTCAAAGTCTTCATGTTTCTTCAGAAGTGCTTCCACACTGTCCAAGGAATCACCCAAGTCTTCATTCAGCAGAAATGCCTTGCAAAAAAAACAATCTTCAGAAATACATCCTACACTCTGATCCTCTGCAACTTGAAAGCCACACTACAGAATGTAGGAAAGAGATTCTCTGGCTATTAAATTCTGAGATTTCTCCTGAGAATTCTGAAGTACTTTCACATTCACTTAAAATCTAGCCGCATAAAAAAATTATTTCATATTCTACTGAGGGTTTTTTGTTTTTGTCTTTGTTTTTGAGACAGGATCTAACTTTGTAAGCTCTGGCCCTGAGCTCACTATGTAGCCCAGCAAGCCTCAAACTCAGCAATCATCCTGCCTCTGCCTCCAGAGTGCTGGAATTACAGATATGAGCCACCACGTCAGCATCGAGGTATGTGGTACCGACTACTGGCGGCCATAAGTCACCATGCCTGGTATTATTGTATGTGGTTACTGGGGATGGAACTCAGGACTTTGTGCTTGCTAGGCAGGCTCTGGAAACACTGAGCTAAAAATCTGGCCCTCTACTGTTTTTTTTTTGCAATAAAGCGGACTGAACCCAGGACCTCGGTCTCTTCCACTGAGCTATGACTTATCTCTTTCCTTTTTTCTTTTTTGCAGTCCTGGGGATCAAACTCAGTGACCCATTTCTTTTTGAGATAGGGTTGTGCAAAGTTACCCCCTGTACTTATAATCTGTCTTGGCTTCCTGAGTGTTTGGGACTACAGAGATGTGCCACCATTCCTGGCTCTCAAACTTTTTTCTAATAGGTTTTTCTCTTTCTCTTAGATTTAGATTACATATGATGACAAAAAAACTTTTCTGTAAGTAACTTTACATTTCACTAATCTGAAGAACTGGGACCTTTCCTGCCAGGCAGGGAGGGATGATGGCAGAGGACAGAAGGCCAGTTAGTCCCAGCCCTCTGCTCACTCCAGAGCTAAAAGGCACTGATTTCCCTTGCACTGAGTTACCTCCTGTTTGCTCATCCAGTTGTCCACCTGCTCCGTGTCACGGTAGAAGAGCTGCAGGTCCATGCACTGCTCATATTGCTGCCTCCGCAGCTCCCAGAGTTCCAGCAAGGCGGTTCTCTCCTCCGAGAGGATGGTCAGCTTGGGAGACAGGAAGCAAGGTCAGCCTCCTGCCCTGGAGTCAGATACAGGGCTGCCTGGGAGACCCAGATCTCACACAACCCTTTTGATTTGCGAGGGAGGATGGGCCTTCTCACAGGAGATACAGAAATGCTTGGGTGCATATGTTAACCCTAATAGGGATGGCCCTGTCCTGGTATTGTCACATTGTTACAAATAAAGTCAGACAGATGAGTAGGCAGAATAAGGGCTCTATGAACCAGAGGCTGTCTGAGCAGAGCAGGGTCTCTTAACTGAGAAATGCCATTGGGTCGTCTCCCCACAGAATCTCAAATTGTAAATGCTCCAGACTCATTTTGTAGCAATTTGTTTCATCTTTGCTCCAACTCCTAAAACAAAGTAGCTTTCTGCAAATTCCTTTTTGAAATAGGAAATGTGTCACCTATGTCCCAAATTAAAAAACAAAAACCTATCCTTTGGATGAATTAGCATACATGCATACTCTTTTTCTTAAATCTCTGCAGGAAAACCCACTCCCCTGTAGGCAGAATCCCAGGCTATGTTTTGACAGCGGTGGTGGGTGCTATATCCTTACACTGAAGGACACATGCAAGCTTTTGGGGGCCTGGCTTTTCTCCCTCCCTACCTTTTCCCTGACTTCATCAGAGGCATAGTGACCTGCAGCCAGCAGTGCTTGTCCAGATTCATCTGCAGACTTAAAGCTGTCTTCATGGGCATCAATTTCACCCTGCAGAGAAAGGATACAGTTTATTCCCAGCACTATGTTAAAGAAAAATGAACCGCTGAGTTTCTAATATCAACACAAATCAAACTGGCACATCTAAAATGAGGAATGAATGGATGATTGGGTCCTGCGTCCAACAACCAGCCTGGGTCATCAGACATAAAAACCATTTTCAGGCTGAGGCCCCTTCCGCT
>PVIC010029916.1:0-22162 GCA_004025085.1 Thryonomys swinderianus
AAAAATTCTACAAGGTGTTCAGGGAAATAAACTGTTAAGGTCTCACAAAGCTTCCTAAATCTCTTTCAATGAGAGTATAAACCTTGTAGCCTAGTATGGTACATGCCTATAATCTCAACACTCTCAGAGGCTGAGGCAAGAAGATTGTAAATCAGAGCCCAACCTGGGCAACTCAGCAAGACCCTGTCTCAAAATAAAAATGGACCGAGACATAGCTCAGTGGAAGGTCCTAGGTTCAATCATCAGGGAGTTGGAGGAGGGCAAAAATTAGGAACAAACATTTCAAAACAGGGCTATAATTAAACCCCTTCTCTACTCTGGGATAACAGTGGCCAACACTTTAGACTCTTGTTATGTGTCAAAACCTGCTAAGTGCAGGCCAAGGATTTAGCTCAGTGGCACTTTGCCTGCCTGGCAAGTGCAAAGTCCTGAGTTCAATCCCTGGTGCTACAAAAAAAAAAAAAAAAACCTGCTAGGTGCTGTACAATTATTGCCTCATGTAACCATAACAACAAGCTATGAAATATTATTAGTGTAGTGTCATTTTAAGGATAAAGAAACTAAAACTAGAATGCTTAAGTTCATATCACATAGAAAATGGTAGTGCTACAAAATTCACAGTTAGCCAGAGGTAGAGGTTTAACATCTACACAATATAAAAGATAAAATACATTTACATGAGACACAGCTTTGCTGAAATGTGAAATATAGCATTTAGCAAGAGCCTTTTTGCGGTTTTTTTCCCTTGTCTTTTCCATAAAATGAGATGTTAGACTCCCAAGGCCAATGTCTTGTCCCTCTTCTCTTATTACAGTTTCAAAAACAGTATGAAAAGGTAATCAGGTGGTTAGACCATACTAGTGAAAAGGTACTCTGCAAGGTGCCAAAATGAAATTGTCAGCCACTGGTTGTGACCTTGTGTTTCCAAGGCTTCATTAAAGGGCATATTAGCATTACATTGATTGAGAAAAACAGCTGTAGTGCAAACCTCCAGCAGACAGGAGGCTAGAGGGTGGAGAACAAAGGGAGAGCAAGAAAGCAGTGACTGGCTGACCTGGTGCTGTCTAGGTCAGGCATAGCATTAGGTCCCTCTGCATTTCTAAGTCCCCATGAATGTGGATGCCTAGGAAGCAGCCCAAAGCCTTTCTCATTTCCATCTCAATCTCCAGGAAGAATTATAATGAGAGCAAGAGCTATTGAGGCTGTGAACAAATTTTGAATACTAAAGTGCACAGGAGGCAGGAATGGCAAAAAGAATAAGAGTGTTCCTTTTGGACAAAGTGTACCAATCAAATTCAAAAGCATGCCATATACCTACCATACAAGCTCTTAATTATACAGTACTGTATTTCTTGAGGTGCTCTTCCATATTTGTTCCATTATCTTTCATTCCTTCCTTCTTTCATGTATTTATTAGGTATTACAGGGATATAATGTATAACACATTGTCCCATTCAGGGAATTAAATCTAATGAAGGAACCAGCACACACAGAGAGGATCCTTATTATACCACAGTAAGTAGTACCCAAAATACCATTTAAAGTCAACTGACAGAGGACCAAACTTTCTAGTAAACCTCCCTTCTCCCTAAGTTGATTTGGCCCTTTAATTTGGAGGGGACTTTAATTGATCAAGAAAAATCTAAAACAATTTTGTGTAATTATTAACAGACCTTAAGTTATAACTGCTACTAAGGATAATTTTTTGTTTTTGTTTTTGTTTTTTGTGGTACTGGGGATTGATAAGGTTAATTCTTAAAGAACATCTATCATTTCACATATCACTTTCAAAACAGAGATAAGATCAATTTTGTAGAAATATTCAATACTTTCACCAATTTTCCTGGGGGAGGTCTCTTAATTCTTTGTCTTCTAAATCTCCTGTTATGTCATAACCTACATTTATTTTCATCTTTTTAAATCAACTTAATGTTTATTGATACATAAAAATTTTGTAAATATACATATTTATGAGGGGTTTTGTTCTGTTTTAAAGTGGCCTAATTTTACCTACTTCCCATTTGTCCAAGGCTTGTGTGTGGCTCAAGCCATTCTCTAATATCACTTTAACTTCATAAAATTCTTCAATTTTCAATTTAGAATCTATTTGCACCATACTGTTAGATGTTAATCATCCTGCCATTAGACAGGCACTTAGTGACAAGAGGGATGATGAAGACAGACCAGTGTGAGCAGAGAACACAAATGAACTGTATGTCTAATTTAATGCAAAAGATCAGAGTGCTGTGGAAATATAAAACTTCATATTTGTGGAGGGAATAGGTAAATTATTTTGTTCAATCACTTAACAAGTATTTCCTGAGAGTCTACTACATGCCAGGCATAGTTCAAGATATTAAAGATACAGTAAGGAACCAAACCAAACACTAACCTCTAGGAACTTGTAATCACAAATGAGTGGATAAGGACTGGGGAGGCATCTAAGATGTATCATGAAGAATGAAGAATTTTAATACAAGGAGGAAAAAAGAAGGGAGCAAGGTGGTATGACATGAGATTGAATAAAACTGAAAATCTTCCTAGGGAAATGTAGTAAGGTCAGAAAAGATGAAGCTAATAAAGTCAAATTCTCTGAATAGCAAACTAATTTACCCAAAGCAATGTTGGCTTTGGGCAGAACAGTTACAGGATCAGAAAAATTACTCCAGGCAGAATAATAGATAAATATGAAAGTCAAAGGACTGTGCTAGGACAATTGTCCTAATGCTAGGACACTTGTTAAGGGGCTATTAAAAGCCTAAAGAAGAAATTATTATAGTCTAAACCTGAACATAAGGAATAGAGAAACAAATAAATTTGGCAAAACAAAAATTCAAGATAAAACTGGCAAGCCTGGGGGCCGGAGGGTTAGCTCAGTGGTTCCGGCGCCTGCCTTGCAAGCGCAAGGTCCTGAGTTTGATCCCCAGTAACCACATAGAATGCTGGGCGGGGAGACACGCCCACCAACAATCAACACCGCATACCATAGTTCCCGGTGTGGTGGCTCACGCCTGTCATCCCAGCACTCGGGAGGCAGAGACAGGAGGATTGCTGAGTTCGCGGCGGCTTGCCTGGGCACCATAGTGAGCTCAGGGCCAGCCTGAACTACAAAAGCAAGACCCTGTCTCAAAAAGCAAAAAAAAACTGGCAAGCCTGCAATCAATTTTATTGGTAGGATGAGCTTAATTCCACAAATATATACAATACTATGTTCCAGGCACTGTACAAGGTAATGGAATACAACGGTGAACACAACATATTACATCTGACTCTACTGAACAGAAAGTCTAGACATACAAGTCAAATTTGTATACTATTATAAATCGTTATGATATCATTAAAAAGAATTATAAAGTGCCTTTAAAGATTTTAAGCAAAGACTTCACTTAAAGGATTAGTGTAGCTGGGCAGAACAACACACATTTGTAATCTCAGCTACTTGGTATGCTGAAGCAGGAGGTTTCAAATTTGAGGCTAATCTAGCCAATATTAATGAGAATGTCTCAAATTAAAAATGGCTAAAGTGGGGGCTGGAGATTTAGCTCAGTGGTTCTAGCACCTGCCTAGCAAGTGTAAGGTCTCTGGTTCAATCCCCAGTAACCACATACAACAATACCAGACCTGGTGACGCACACCCACCAGTGATCAGTACCACATACCATAATGCTGGGTGTGGTGACTCATGCCTGTAATCCAAGCATTCGGGAGGCAGAGGCAGAAGGATTGCTGAGTTCCAGACTTGCCAGTGCTACATAGTGAGCTCAGGGCCAGCCTGAACTACACAGCAAGACCCAGTCTCAAAAAAAAAAAAAAATGTAGCTTTAGAGCAGATTAAATAGATTCACCAAGCAGTTAGGGAGATGTACACTAGAGCTGTCTGAAAAACACAGAAGTCACATATACATGGTGTTCAACAATAGAAGAGTGAATGAGATCAAGTAGGAAAAGCACAGTATAAGACAAGCCGATCTCTCCCTTGGGACACTCTATTTGAAATCAAGGTAGAAAGGCAACAAAGTAGACAGAAGAATGGCTAATGTATGAAGCAAACGAGAATGCTATTTTGAAAGAAAATGAAGACATAAAACATGTCAACCAATCAGTGTAGACCTCATCTGAATTGTGTTTCAAACTAGACTTTGTTTATTATATATATAAATGACATCTCAACCACAATTAAATATTTTGATTTGGTGGAGAAAAGGAAATTGTTTTCCTTAAATAGAACATCTTAATGTTGCTGTAACTCAATAAAAAACGAAATTTAAAGGTAGCATGAAGCAAAGCTTCTAAGTAGGACTATGGGATAGAACCCAAAAGCATATAGGCTAAAACAGTCTTTCCTAGAAAAAGAATCATTTCTTTCATTGTAAAAGGAAGGTGTTTTAAGAGGAAAAGGGATGGTGGCACATCCTTGTAATCCCAGTTCTCATGAGGCTAAGGAAAGAGGAAGACTGTATATAACAACTGGTTCTCATGACAGCTAAGTTCCATTAGAAAGACATTAATCATTCTCAAGGACCTAACCAACCTTTAAAAGTTTCAACTCCTAACACCATCGCAATGGCCATCAAATTTCAACATGAATTTTGGAGGGAACAAACAATATTCAAAAGATATCAAAGGAGCAAAGTGGTAGTAGAAATATGGAACAGTTATTTTATCTATGACATATGAGACAAAGTCTAGGGGGAGAGCAAGAAAATTATAAGAGAACTGAAGATAGCTCTGAAGAAAAGCATGCTATTTCCATGGCTAGAAAATAAGGAGAAAAATAGTTTGTAGGAAAGGAAGAGAGGGGCCAGGCACAGGTCCTGAGTTTGATCCCTTGTGCGTGCCAAAATAACAAAAAAGGAAAACAAAGAAATAACTAAAAGAAAGACTATGGTGGAATTTTCAGTTATTAAATCCTGTCAAAAGCCATTTGGTCATGTACTTCTTGATCCAATAATCCTACCATTCAGAATTTAGTCTAAAGGTATAAGCAATATTACATGTAAAATATTTATCTTATATCAGTGTAATTTGTAACAGAAAAAGAAAAGCCTAAATGATTTTGCTAGTCTTATGTGTCACTTTGATTAGGATATCATATCCAGTTATTTAATTAACACTAATCCAGATGTTTCAGTAAAGGAATTTTGTACATGTGGTTGATATCTCTAGTCAGCTGACTTCAAATAAATGAGTTAATCTCCCATAATCTAAATTGAATTTCACTTACTCAGTTAATTGCAAGGCCTTGAAACAAAACTAGAGATTCCCTGAGGAACAATTCCCCAACTGGTTCCATTTCCCTCACAGAACCTTGAATTATACAATGGTTTTAGGTTAATTATAGAATATGATGTAAAATTTTATAATGAAGACTAAAGAATAACATGGCAAAATAAGTATATGTCAAGAGAAAAGGGAAAACAAATTCTGGTCTATATTATGATTACAACTATTTCAGTATATTTACATATACCAAAAAAGGAAAGAAAACTGTTAAAATGACAGTATTGTGGCCAGATTTTATTTTATTAATAGTGCTACAAGCCTGTGAAATAAAGCTCTGTTGATATGTTAAACCCTATTAGAATTGTGAGGCACTTTAAAGTAACTGATTCTAGGGGCTGGAGGGTTAGCTCAGTGGTTCCGGCGCCTGCCTCACAAGCGCAAGGTCCTGAGTTCGGTCCCCGGTGACCACATACAATGTTGGGCGTGGGGACTCAGGCCCACTGGCAATCAATACCACATATCACAGTGCCCAGCGTGGTGGCTCACGCCTGTAATCCCAGCACTTGGGAGGGAGAGACAGGCGATTGCTGAGTTCGAGACTTGCCTGGGCTACATAGTGAGCTCAGAGCCAGCCTGAACTACAAAGCGGGACCCTGTCTCAAAAAAAAAAAAAAAAAAAGAAACTGATTCTAATCTACAGAAAAAAATTACCACCAATTTTGAAACACTGCCTTGGATAACACTAAAAATAACAGACCATCTAGATGGCAAATATCCGTTTAAGGGCCTCAATTCAATGCCATTCTAATTCTCCAACTCGAATAAAATGAAGAACTACCCAGAAAAGCAAAATAGCTGATCAGCTTAGGAATTTTTCATGCCCCCAGAATGCATCTGAGCATGCCTTCAACTTTTGATTAGGTCAAAGGTATTTGCACTAAACAAACATAAATTTAGTATACACAGTGAGGTCTATTCTTTCGGAGCCTCTCTCAACTGGACAGTGAAAGGATCCTTTTATGTTTGTTGAACTTAGGAAAAACAAAACAAATACTGAAGCAGAGATTTAGATCAGTGGTTCCAGCACCTGCCTGGCAAGCACAAGTTCCTCAGTTCAATTCCCAGTAACCACACATCACAATGCTGACGTGGTGGTTCACACCTGTAATCCCAGCACTCAGGAGGCAGAGGCAGGAGGATTGCCAAGACTCAAGCTTTGACTAAACAATTAGACCCTGGGCCGGACATTTAGCTCAGTGGTTCCAGCGCTTGTCTCCCAAGCGCAACGTCCTGAGTTCGATCCTGTAACCACATACAATGCTGGGCATGGTGACTCACGCCCACCAGCAATCAATACCGCATACCACAGTGCCTGGCGTGGTGGCTCACGCCTGTAATCCCAGCACTCGGGAGGCAGAGACAGGAGGATTGCTGAGTTCGAGGCTTGCCTGGGCTCCATAGTGAGCTCAGGGCCAGCCTGAACTACAAAGGGAGACCCTGTCTCAAAAAAAAAAAAAAAACACAACAATTAGACCCTGTCTCAAAAAATCAGCAACAAATAGTGAAATAAATATAAATATATATATATGCTTACATATTATATAAATTATCTCTAGATTACTAAAGAAACTTGGACATTCCATATCATTATAGATATAATAATTATAGATTTTTTCCACTTTGCTTCCCTTTCTTCCTCTTCATGTTATTTTATAAATCATACAAATAACTTCTTGGATTCATCAAGCAAAATCTCTCCCAAGGGGCTGGGAGAGTTCACAGCTCAGTGGAAGAGTGCATACTTTAGCATGCTGTGCCCTGAATTCAATACCCAGCAGCAAAAAAAAGAAAAAAACTCCGTACCGATATCAAATTTAAAACTCAGACTCCAGGGCCAGAGAGTTAGCTCAGTGCTTTCAGTGCCTGCCTAGCAAGCACAAGGTCCTGAGTTTGATGCCCAATAACCACATACAACAATACTGGGCTTGGTGACTCACGCCCACTAGCAATCAGTACCACATACCACAATGCCGGGTGTGGTAGCTCACGCCTGTAATCCAGCACCTTTAAGCACAAGGTCCCTGGGTCGATCCCCAGTAACCACATACAACAACACCACTGCCAGAGGTGGTGGCTCACACCTGTAATCCCAGCACTTGGGAGGCTGAGGCAAGAGGATTGCTGAGTTCAAGGTTTGCCTGGGCTACATAGTGAGCTCAGGGTCAGCCTGAACTATAAAGCAAAACCCTGTCTCAAAAAACTAACAATAAAAAAACTCAGACTCCAGACACTGGCCCAGTCAGATAATTCTAGATGGGAAATAATCTTAAATGACAGAGTATATTATAAATAGTAAATGTTCAACGGACGGTAAAAGAATAAAGTATCTCCACCCATCCCCCAACTTGCAAAGTAACATGTTCTTGAACCTCACTGGGAATCGTTTCCATAGTTAAACACTGATACTGATAGACAAAGTATTACAGGGAAAGGATGAGGACAAACAGAAGAGAAGGAAAGAACCACTGTCATAGGGCCAGGGGATGTAGCTCAGTGGCACAGCACCTGCCTGGCAAGGGCAAGGTCCTGATTTCGACCCCTGGTACAAAAAAAAAAAAAAACTGTCATAGAATGTTTAAACTGGGAAGTCAGCATCAATGAAACTGTATGACTGAGGTTCAGAGTGACTTGCGACAGTCACACTGTAATAATCATTAAAATGTCTTCAAATTCCAGCTTGAACGCTGCTCCTAAATTTCCTCAATTGTACAATAAGTACAAAAGGTAGCTCTTACAGGATTACTTTGAAGAGTAAATTAAAAATCAAAGTTAAAGTAATTGACACAGAAAAGTCACAGTAAAAAATTATTTTTTAATTGAACTCTTTATTGGTACATTTTATATACAGCTCACAGTCACACTCAATATTGGGGAATTTGCACTAGTATATGACACAAATTAATTCTCATTTTTACCCATATCCCTACTGACCCTACAATCCCCCACTCCCTATATACATGTGCTTTCTTTTTCTTTTCAAATCATATTTATTCTTTCCCCTCATTACTTTCCCCTACCATATTCCCTTTGGATATTTCCTATTTCATAAAGTTTATCATACATTCTAGAACTCATTTACATCTAGTAAAAAATTCTTTTCGAACTGTTGTGGGCATAGCTCAGCAGTCCAGCACCTGTCTAGCATATACAAGCCCATGGATTTTATAGTAATACACTAATGACTGATGTTAAGTTGCTCCTAATTTCTTTTATCTACAAAAAACATGGTTGGGGAGCCATGGGTGACTTGGGAAAACAGAGCAATCACAACCCCAAATTCATTTTTTAAAAAGATATGAAAGAAATAGATGAAATGCTAATAATGACTTTCTAGAACAAAATCCTGATGTCTGTTGGGCTTTTAAAGCTTTTCTCTCTAAATTTCTATGAGGAAAAAAAAACAGAATTTTTAAACAAAGGGATTTAAATAAAACCAAGTTACAAATGTGACTGACAATATTCTAGATTGCTGAATCTTGGTTATCAACTAGAAAAAAAAAATCTCAAAGGGTAAGGCAAATTCTAAATTTTAGAGGTAAAGTTACCTCTAGAGGTCACCTACTCCAAACTTTCAACTAGCAGTCAACATCAGCCAAGCATTTTCCAGTTTATCAACTGCTGTGTTTATATCCATGGGCCCTGCCTGATCTCTATAAACCTACAAAGATATAAGACAGCTATATGTTAATAAAAAAAGCACAAGCTCAAAAATCAGAAGGACTTGCCTTTTTTTGCAATTCAATTAACCTCTGTTTTGTCTTCTATAAAATAAAGATAAAACAGCACCTGTTCTAACCAACCTATACCACTGTTCAAAGAATAAAGAAAGAACCCTGTGAACTACACTAAAGGGCCTCCACCATCTGGGCCTTGTCTCCCTTTCTGCTCTCCCCACTCTCCACCTCAAGCCCTGTCCTCTAAGCATCTGGAAGAACACGGGGCTCCCTAAGCAGGCTCTGCAATCTTCCCACTCTCGTAACTCCTAGTTGTTTTCAGTAGTCTTTCCTGTCCCTTTTCCAACAGCCTCACCAGCCAATGTGCCTCATTAACCCTTGCTCTTACTTCGGAATCCTTCTGAGGTGTCTCTTAAGATGACTTCATAAGGCACCCCACTTCAAGTACAGTAGATGCTTTTCTTCTGTTTCACAAAGCACATGCACACATCTCCCTGAGCATTTTTGTTCCAACTTAATGTAACTGTCTACACACTGTGCTCTAGGAAGCTACAGACTCAAAAGCACAGACAAGGTACAGTTCATGTATTTCTTCAGAGGACAAGCTAATATCTGATTCTTAATTTTCATTTAGCAAATGAATGAACTTTAGTGATAAAATCATTCACACAATAGATACGACATTCATACAAAATACAAGATAGTGTTCTTAAACACTGATTAGATCTTATAATACTTATAAAACTTTACAAAGAGATGTCTAGGGATTTTAAGCTTCAGGTAAGAGTCCAAAGAGCTACATTTAAAAAAAAATCTTGACAAAGTACATCCAAAATTTAAACCACTGCAGTCCATAGTTGTTGTCATAAAATTACAACTATTCTATGTAACATCCATGTAACTCAACAGCTTTTGATTCTTTTTCACATATATTATTGATTTTCACAAATGTCAGTTAAGAATTCTTTTTCAAATGAGGAAACAGACTTCAATAAACATATAATTTGTCTTTATCTTTAGCACTCTTATTCTTACATCTATCTCTTTCCCTAGGAACCACTAGATAATATTGCAGAAACTGGGCCAGAGATTTAGCTCAGTGGTTCTGGCACCTGCCTTGCAAGCGCAAGGCCCTGAGTTCGATCTGGTAACCACATACAATGCTGGGTATGGTGACTCACGCCCACCAGCAATCAATACCACATACCACAGTGCCAGGTGTGGTGGCTCACGCCTGTAATCCCAGTACTCGGGAGGCAGAGGCAGGAGAACTGCTGAGTTAGAGGTTTGCCTGGGCTACATAGTAAGCTCAGGGCCAGCCTAAACTACAAAGTGAGACCCTGTCTCAAAAAAAAAAAAAAATTTGCAGAAATATACAAAATGCTATAAGGACAAAGGTTCAAATGAGGAAGACATCACTCTCAGCCTTGTAGGACAAAGGTGGGAATAAAGAAGGCTTGACCTGGGGCCGGAGGGTTAGCTCAGTGGTTCTGGCGCCTGCCTCGCAAGCGCAAGGTCCTGAGTTCGATGCCCAGTAACCACATATAATGCTGGACATGGACACTCACGCCCAACAACAACCAACACCACATACCACAATGCCAGACGTGGTGGCTCACGCCTGTAATCCCAGCACTCGGAGGCAGAGACAGGAGGATTGCTGAGTTCACAGCGGCTTGCCTGGGCACCATAGTGAGTTCAGGGCCAGCCTGAACTACAAAGCGAGACCCTGTCTCCAAACAACAAAAACAAAACCAAAAAAAAAAAAACAAAGGCTTGACCTAACCACCCAGTATAGGCAGGCAGATGAAGGTGAAGCCACACATATGTTCACGTTGTCATTTATCATCCCAGAAGATTAAAAAGACAGATTCTACAAGGAGAAAAATGTTCTTGCCACTCTCATCTAGGATTTACCCAGTCTGAAAGGGGAAAAGCCATTGAAAAGGGCTCAAAGAAAGTTAAAAAGAAAAAAAACCATAAATACGAATGGATTTCCCATACTACATGCAAATTACTTAACCTTGACTCCATGAATAAGAGCCAAGACATAATGGACATTTATAACTAGGTCTTAGGTCAATTCTAGAGAACTTATCAATATGACACAAAATCATATTAATAAGGGACTAATGAACCTTTGTTTCTTTTTTAGACTTAATACTACACTATTCCTGGGCCGGAGATTTAGCTCAGTGGTTCCAGCGCCTGCCTAGCAAGCACAGGTCCCTGGTTTGACCCCTGGTAACCACATACAATACAGGCGGGGCGTGGTGGCTCATGCCCACCAGCAATCAGTACCACTTACCACAGATGCCGAGTTTGGTGGCTCCAGCCTGTAATCCCAGCACTCCGGAGGCAAAGACAGAGGATTGCTGAGTTCAAGGCTTGCCTGAGCTACACAGTGAGCTCAGGGCCAGCCTGAACTATAAAGTGAGACCCTGTCTCAAAAAAAAAAAAAAACTACAGTATTCCTTGGCAGGGGATAATCTGGAAAGTCCTAAAACATAAATAATAACCCTCACCTCAAAAACGTAAGAATGAGAGAAGTTATTCATGAGAGAAAAAGTTTAAAATAAGAGCAAAAATACAGTACATAATTTTAATAAATTTATGATGAAAAACAAATGAATATTCAGGCACAGGTGGCTCAGAATACTTGGTAAGAGTCTTATTTTGCAGCTTCCACTAAAAAAAGGCTGTCTTCAAGTATGTACTCATGACTGTCTGACAAAGAATTTTATCAGCAGTTACTTTTTTTTTAGCTCAAACTGTAGACTTCGGTCAGTTTTTTAAGAGCGAAGAAGCTAAAAAGATTAGAAAGCAATCCAAAAGAATGTTTCTAGTGCCCCAAAGTTCAGTTTGATAGAGTTCAAAAGTCAGTATGACACAGTGATAAAAATACTACATTTAGAATTTTAAAATGTGGTTTTAACTCAATATTCAGACATTTGCTAATAACATACCATTGGGCAGGCAGACCAATACTTCTGTGATCCTATCTTCTAATTAAATATGAATAACAAATGTAAATGATGTCACTCTGTCTTCACCAATGCATTTTTTTTTTTTTTTTTTTTTTTTTTTTTTTTTTTGCTTTTTGGAGACAGGGTCTCGCTTTGTAGTTCAGGCTGGCCCTGAGCTCACTATGGTGCCCAGGCAAGCCACCACGAACTCAGCAATCCTCCTGTCCCTGCCTCCCAAGTGCTGGGATTACAGGCGTGAGCCACCACATCCGGCATTGTGGTATGTGGTGTTGATTGTTGGTGGGCGTGTCTCCACGCCCAGCATTATATGTGGTTACCGGGGATCGAACTCAGGACCTTGCACTTTCGAGGCAGGCGCCAGAACCACTGAGCTAACCCTCCGGCCCCACCAATGTATTTTTAAAAGAGATTTTAACTTTTTATTTTTCCTTTCTCAGTATTGGATGTTGTACTCATGGCTCATGCATGCTAAGCAAGGAATCTGCTACTGATGTACATGTCCAGAACTTTTTCAGACAGTCTCACTGAAATACCCAGGCTGGTCTGGACCTTGAAATCCTCATGCCTCTGCCTCCTAAGTGCTGGGATTACAGGTATACAACACCAACCCTGGCCTTATCTAACTCTCACAGCAATACTGTCTTCTTTTTTGCTTTTTGGAGACAGGGTCTTGCTTTGTAGTTCAGGCTGGGCCTGAGCTCACTATGGTACCCAGACAAGCCACCGCGAACTCAGCAATCCTCCTGTCTCTGCCTCCCGAGTGCTGGGATTACAGGCGTGAGCCACCACGCCCAGCATTATATGTGGTAACCGGGGATCGAACTCAGGTCCTTATGCTTGCAAGGCAGGCGCTGGAACCACTGAGCTAACCCTCCGGCCCAGCAATACTGTATTCTTGGAAAAACATTTTTATACTCTCTCTGCAGGAAAATTAAAGGAGCCTGAAGACAGAACTGGCTCCTGGAGTCAAGTGGACACAGACTTAATTGAAGCTTACCACTTACTTATGGCCAAACCTTGCACAAGTCTCCTTTACCAGTATGAATCTTACCTTCTTTATGAAAGAGATACTGGCACACATCTTACTTACACTGTTATTCTGAGGACTAGAAAAAACATGTTAAACACCTTGCCTAACGTCTTATACAGAACAGGTGTTCTGTGATGTAAGCATTTGTAAGTAAACTTCATTACTTAACAATAACAAATTATGATTTTCAAAGGTTTCTTTTTTGTTTTGCTTTTGACTTAAAGAACTTTTTTTAACTGAATATTTTACTCAGCAGCTTTACAACCCTGTAACAAGTCACAGCAATTGTTCCTATTCCTGTTGGATAGTTAGCACAGAGGAAACAATGATAAAATTACTTCCCCAAGGTCATGCAGTGACAGACACTAAATTAAAGTCTTGTAACTTCCAAGCATTTCATTATTGTTCCACCCTAAATTAAAACATTATCTCTTAAGAATTAAAATACCTTTGGAGGGCCAGAGATTTAGCTCAGTGGTTCCAGAGCCTGCTTAGCAAGCATAAAGTCCATGGTTCAATACAGGTGACCACATACAACAATACCAGGCATGGTGACTCACACCCACCAGTAGTCAATACCACATACTACAATGCCAGGCATGGTGGCTCATGCCTGTAATTCCAGCACTTGGGAGGCAGAGGCAGGAGAACTGCTGTGAGTTCAAGGCTTACCTGGGCTACATAGTGAGCTCAGTGCCAATCTGAACTATAAGGCGAGACCCTGACAAAAATAAATAAATAAATAAAATTTAAATATATATATTATATAATATATATATTTTATATATATATTATATATTTGGGTACCCTTAAACATCTCTTTATTATACAAAACAAGTTTTTCACCTACTTTCTCAGTATGACTCAGAAACACACACCAAAAAGAGGAGAAAGCTAAACCTGGTAGCATATACCTGGAATCCTAGACTCTGGGAAGCTGACATAGCAGGATCTGAAGTTCAAACCCAGCCTTATCAAGACCTTATTCCCTCCGAAAAAAAAGATATGCCACACATGTTATCTCAGCACTCAAGAAGCAGAAAGATTGACTCAAGTTTGGTTCTCTGAATTACATTGTAAGAACCTGTCTCAAAAAAATAAATAAATAAACTAAATAAAACATAAAAAGGGCTGAAGATGTAGCTCCCTGCAAAACCCTGGGTTTAATCCCTTTATTACAAAGGGGAAAAAAAAGAACTGAAAACTGTCCCAAATTGACAAATCCTAATTTCATTTAGATTTTTCTAATTTTCTCCAAGAAAACTAGATAGAAACAAAAACAATGACTCCAAATTATTTTGGTCTGCTTATCAAAATGATACTTGTATCCCTTAATTGAAAAAGAAATCAAATCCAGTTTTCCACCTTTATGACTTATTCCTTTATTGTATCCCTTCATTTCAGTACTTACAATCCCTTGTAGTATCCTAGCTCCTTAAGAACTTGGACTGTTTGGTTATGTACAAATGAATATCCAGCCCCTATCTAAGGGATGACTCACATGGTGAATGCAACTGCTTATAAATAAACAGATGAACAAATGAAATCATTCTCCCAGGAGAGAGTTAGGAAAAGAGAAAATGGACATATCTTAGTGCTAATAAGAAAGTGAAAGAAACACAGCATTTTAAGAGCTCCATAAGGAAGTCAAACCTTTGTGTAGAGTCAAACAAGCCTTTATATGGTTTTAAGTATCACTACAGAAAAAACAAAAATCACTGGAGATTCAAAAAAGACAGTTTCAAGTTAGAAAACTCAAGAGTTAGCATGCTCATTTAGACTTGCAAAACCAAGTTGCAAATTCCCAAGAAACATTTTTTGACCTAGAACATTTTGACAGTTTTTAGGGTATGACTAAAGGAAAAAGAATATACACACATAACCTGAAAAATCCTGCAGACTTTGGCTAGAGACAAGGAAGTAAAAGGGAAGAAAAGATCAAACTAAAAATAAATCCTCAAAAATGCTGGGATCCTCCTGGATTTGCATACCAGAATGTGGCTCCTCTTTACTATTCTTGAATAAAACCCCAATGTAACAGCTGGTGGTAAATAAGACTAAACCATATTATTCAGTCAACAAATATCTGAACCCCTGCTATTTGCAATGACTACTCTAGGCACTGGACTTAAAGCAATAATCTTGAATAAAAGTTACTTCCTGATCCCAAAAAGCTTTCATTCGAGTGGTAAGAGATAGATGATGGAAGGCAGAATGGATGATGATTGGATAAGTAGGAAAGGAATGGAACAGACTGTCAGGCAGTTAAGTGCAACATGAGGACAAGGGAGCCAACTGACAAGATGCTAGCTTTAGCAAGATCAGATCTTTTACCCTAATGGTTCTCAAACTTTTACAAGCATCAAAATCCCCTGAAGGGCTCAATAAAGAAGTTTCAGGACTGGAGATTTAGCTCAAGTGGTACCGCACAACCTTGGATGCACAAGGGCCCAAATTCAATCCCTGGTACCACAAAAAAAAAAAAAAAAAACACCACACACAATAAAAAAAAAAGAAGTTTCAGGGCCCCAACCTCAGTTTTCCATTTGTTGATCTGGAACAAGACCCATTAGTCTGCTCACAGATTCCCAGACTATGCTGCTTCTGCTGGTCCAGTGACCACAATTCTGAGAATCAACTGTTCTAACCCAAAAATAACATATGTCCTGGGCTTTGACTGGTTCCTCATTCATACATTCATTCAAATATTTACTCAAAGTTCCTGGAACTTTGCTGGACACTGAAACTCAACATCAAGATCCTGTCCTCAAGAAATTCATGGAATACTAGAAAAAGGCACAAAACCAAATGTTATAAGAGTGCTATAGAGGGCTGTAAGAGTGCTATAACATGAGCCAGAGGATGGAAGAGCAAATCATTTTCATGGGGGGGGGGGGGAAGAGACAAAAGGGCTGCTTCCCAGAGATCTAACAAAGACTTCTCCAAGGGCAAGTAGAAGGTAGAAAGCAGGCATTCCAGGTAAACAAAATACAGCGTGCAAAGCAGAGATGAGAAGTGTGTAAAAGAAGAATTCAGACAGGGAGGCTACAAGACAAGCATTGTCTGATCTCCAAGAGTTTTGTATTTCATGTGGAATCTGAAATTAATCTTTTGACAATAAACAGTTAGGGAAAGGGACACTAACTGGTATGGTTAGGTTTTGTTTTACGAAGATCATTCTGGATATATAAGTGCCCTCCTTTGAGGCACTGCTTCCTCCTAGCCTAGCACAGGGCCTCAGAACACATGTTCACTAAATGTATATTGAATTGAACTGAATGAGCTTTTCATCAAGTACCGCTTACAGCTGAGGGACCAGTTACCGTCCCTGCAGGGTTCATGTCGGCCAGGACAAGACTTGTAAAACAGGTCCAGCAACCTCAATCATTGCACACTGCTCTCAGTACAACTAGAGTCCCCCAGCGGGCCTTCATTGTTTACAGGTCTACCTCGCCCTCTAGACTCTGAGCTCTTGGAAGACAGAGAAAGTCTTAAGACTGAATCCTCACAGTCCTCTACAGTGAGCTCGAACCACAGTGGCTCACCAGGCTCTCGAAACGCTGGATAAAGAAATGACTAAAAAAGCAAACTGACCGGGTTGACCCATGAATCCACACAGATGGGTAACTTTCAGGGAGAGTTGTAAGGTCCATGTTCCCAGCACCCTTTTTGAGAAGTAGTTTCTAGCCGAAGGGGGGTGGGTTTCACAGGACCTGATTTAGGAATTCCACAAAGAAACAAAATGTTCTCAGCACAGTGCTAGAAAGCCCACTGGACCTCCAGAGGCCCCAATGTAAAGAATTCAGGACACCTGAGAGGAGGAAGGGGATGGATAGCAGCAAAAACTTCCGAGAATTCTTCACTGTAATCTTCAAAGCTGAGTAGGTGATTACTACCTGCCAGTTTCTGGGACACAAAAGCAAACTCTTGAAACGTTAAGTCTGGATGTGACCTATTAAAGGTCACATAGGGAATCAGTCACAAAGTAAGGCAGGTGTGGCATCTTGGCACAGGTGACTCCAGTCTTCTGACAGAGCTCAGATCCCAAAGACACATAAAGCAAAATTAAAGGATTTTTCTAGGAAACAATTCCTAAACAAAAACAAGACGAACGAACTTTTACCAGTAATCACAGTACTTAAAATACAGTACAGCATAATGCAAGTATCCAAGGTAGTCAGCAAAGATTCTGCTCACACCAAAAGAACACTCAATAACTCTCAAGAACTCTTCCGAATCTCTCCCAGTAATATCTACTGTTAAAACATTCAAGAGTGAAGGTTATAAAAATCATGCCCTTTGACATGGGGTAAAGTACGAGAAATCACTACGGTTCTCCTTCCCATGCACGGAGTATGAGGGGTGGAGGAGGGGCTGCAGAAGTCAAGTACCCTGGTCGTTATTTTTCAAAGGGCTGAATCCTAAAAGTGACTCCCCAGATCTGGGTGGGGGCATCTTTCCGTGCAGAATGAATCGGACGCCGCGGTGCTGAACTACTTCGTCGCGGGCTGGGGTTAGCGTCGGAGGACCGAAGTTGGGGGGGGGGGGCCGGGTCCCGCCCCGCCCGCTCTCGGGTCCCCCGCGGTCGTACCGGGCGGGCAGGCGGACAGTGGGGCCCTTTGTTGCCCGGACGGCAGTGGCCGGCCTCGCGGGGCGGCGCCCTTCTCGGCTCACCTGGCGCCCCCGCGAGAAGTGGATGGGCCCGGGCCCCGCACACCCCGCGCCCAGCCCCGGCCACCGCGGGCCCGGGAAAAGCGGGAGACCGGCTCTCACCTTCCACCGGCTCGCACCCGTCTGCTGCGCTCTGGTCCTCCTCCACGGCGAGCCGGGAGTGAGCGCGCGAGTGTGCCCGGTGCGCGCTGCACTTTCTCTCTGAGCGTCGCTCGCGCCGGGTCTCCTCGAGACCGCGGACCCAGCAGGAGCCCGGCGGCGCGGGAGCGGCTCGCCCGGGGAACGCTCGGGAGGAGGCGGAGGTCGAGCTCTGAGGGTCTCGGAGGCGGCGGGATGTGCGGGCAGCGCCTGCGGAGCGCGAGCGGCAGGCGGGGCGGAGGAGTCCGCGGAGCGGCGACGCCTCAGCTGCAGCTCAGCGCGCTATTGTACGCCGCCGCCGCCGTCGCCGCCGGCCTTGCCCTCCGGCCCCGCCCCCCAGCGGCCGCGGCGCCGCGGAGCCGGGCCCGCCCCGCCTCCCGCAGGTGGGAGGGGGCGGGGGGCGCCGGGGGAACCTCTGTGCGCGAGGCCGGCCCGGCAAGGGGCGGTGGGGCGCTCGCGATGACGTCATCGGCGCGTGACGCCAGAGGCCGGGATCTCCCGACTGCTGCGTGACGTCACTGGTCTCTCCTCCCGCTGCTCTTCACCTGCGTTGTCCGGTCCCAGGCAGCCTCGAAGCGGCCTTTGTCCTGAAAGGTTTTTGCACGAGTTCTAGAAAAGTTCACGGAGTACTCAGGATCGGAAAAAAGCAGCAAAACCCTGGGCTTGGAGTCCTCTTCAAGTTATAAAGCACCACCGCGTTCATTACTTCAGCGCCAAGAACTGAGCTTTAAAACTATCTAATCTCGAGTGATCTCAGAATCAGACATCTTTGACTCCACTTGGCTTCTTTGAGTCGGAGTCAGAGCAGGAGCATGGAAAGGGGCAGGAAAGAAATGATAACGGAGTAGTTTTCACTGGCCTGAACTGACAGGACTAATCGGCTCCCTTTTCTGTTTTGTCGACTACCTGGAGACTGCTTTCAAACCAAACATTTGTCCAGCTTTCCCAGGACCTCTCAAACAGTATTATTTGCCTTGTTATACAGTACCACAAATTCAATATGTCCGAAATTTAAACAGCATTACGGACAACAGTCTAGTATCATATTGCCTTGCTTCACATCTCAGCCGTATGAATGTCAGTGACAGGACCTTACAATCTCTAATAAGTCCTGTATCTGAACTGGTCTAATTCTATATTACCATAATAGCAACTGCAGTTTAGCCCATATTAAACTCTTTTGAATGTTACCTATTACTTTTGTCAATTTCCCACAGGCATGTTACTTTTATGTTCTTTCCTGACCTCAGCCAATGGGCCGCCATCCCACAGCCCCCACAGCCAGAAACCTGAACATAGATCCCCAAGTCTTCCTCTGTCATTATCCATATCAGATGGGTCTCCAAGGTGTATAGAGTCTCCTATGTATTGTTTAAACCATTTGTCTTTTCTTCATTAACTGCTACCACCACCTGCACAATTGGGACAAGCTTCAGTCTCAACATATCCAATCTATCTCATTCATCACCAGGGTAGCCTTTAGATCTACAAATGTGATGACATCCCTGTGGAAGCAGTCTCTGAAATCCTTTTAACGCTTTCAAAGTAAGGCCCAAACTCTAACCCAGCACTTTCCATCTAACTGCTTATGCCAATGTTTGTAGCTTTATCTTACACTGCATCTTTTACTTCAGCAGATACTACATACTTAACATTCTTTGAACACATACTGCTTCTTGACTGTGAGCTCTTCCCTCCCTTCCTGACTAGCTAGCACCTATACATTCTATAAAGCTGGACTCAGATGTCAGACTCATTTATTCAATTCAATTCACTTATTCTAAAGATTGCTGAACCCTTAGTGATGCTGTAATCCTATAGTACTTCCATGTCTTTTAAGGCATCTGGTACAGGGTCTAGTAACTGTGTATGACCACAGCCTTTCCTTGCAAACAAGTCATCTTGCTAGCATAGCTCCAGCGTCTAGAATACTGCTTCTTGACACATAGTATCAATCAATCAACCTGTTGTTAAAAATGTATTTAATGAATATTCATAGGGCACTAAGCAACATATAATGTTCTGAACACTTTACAAACACTATCTCCTTAAATCTCTAAATACCTCTTTAAGGTGGATACTACTGTTCTTCTCTCCATCTTATTGTTGAACAATCTGAGGCACAGAGGAGTAAAGGAAGTCAAGATCAGAACCCAGTGAATTCATTTGAATCTAGACCATTTTTGTGTGGTCTGTCTGGTAGACATAATAGTAAATAGTTCCTCCAATATGTCCACATTTGATCTCTGAAAAGCATGGTACCTTTCATAACAAAAGGGACTTTGCATGTGTGATTAAATTAAAGATTTTGAGACAGGGACTCACCTGCTCTTGGGAGGAGACTTCAGAAGATGGAAAAGGCAAGAAAATGAGTCTCTCTTTGAAGCTCCAGAAGGGCACAGAGCCTGGCTGGCCAATACCTTAGTTTTAGCCTACTGATATCCTTTTCATATTTCTGAAAAGATAAATGTGCATTATTTTAAATTACTTCCTCTATGATAACTTCTAACACCATGTATAAGAAACTAATACAGTCTCCAATCAAGGGTGGCACTGCTTTATGTTAGTAAATGGGAGGGCCATAAGCGCCAGTGTTCAGGTCCACCTGGATGTGTCCATCCCAAGTCTCAGAGTTTCACTTCCTACCAACAGGAAACCTGCCTTTAGGATAAGAGGACATTTAAACCATCTCTAGTGCCTTACTATCTCATTCGGGGCCTCACTTTCAACATAGTCCGCTTTTTTAAAATCTTCCAAGGAGGTCTTCTGGATTTCACATAGTGTCCTATATCAGTAGGTGAATGACCTAAACCCAGAATTCTCTTTCTTTGAGGCTTTGAAAATAGTTAACAAAATCCAGCCAACTCTACGAAATTATAACTCACATTCTCCTCATACCATTCAAGAGCTAAATCACGCTTTCTTGGGGCAGAGGGCTTCCTAAGGAAATGGAAACTGGTGCTTGGGTGAACAAAGCAATTTTAGATACTACAATGATTGGTGGCCCAGATGTGCAATACCATTTGACAAAATCTTAATAGTATTTCCTCTCTCTGACTAGGAAGATGATCGCTTTCCTTCTTAGAAGGGCTATAATGAAAAAAAGTTGAGATTTCCTGTGCTGAGACTCTTGCATAATTTAATGTAATCCTCCATTTATACTTTACTAACAGATTAAGAGCCTTTGTGCTTTTTGTTTTTGTTATAGAGATTGAACCCCGGACGTTTGCATTGAGCTACATCCCCAGCTCTGATTTTGAGTTGTCCACCCTAGGCTTGAACTTGTGGTGAGCCTTACTCATTACAATAGTGCAGTATATCAGACGAAATTCTGCTCAACTGTCAGTAGTGGTGCCATCTAATTGATGACATAGGTGATGAACCTATCGTCAGATGTAGGGTCACCCCTCGAACAATTACCTAAATTTAGCTTTCTCAAAAATCAGAACCCAGCCAGGCGTGGTGGCTCACGCCTGTAATCCCAGCACTTGGGAGGCAGAGACAGGAGGATTGCTGAGTTCGAGTCTTGCCTGGGCTACATAGTGAGTTCAGGGCCAGCCTGAACTGCAAAGCAAGACCCTGTCTCAAAAAAACAAAAAACAAAAAACAAACAAAAAAAGTCAGAGCCCATGAGCCAGAAATTTAGCTCAGTGGTTCTGGCGCCTGCCTAGCAAGCGCAAGGTCCCTGGTTTGATCTTCGGTACTACATACAGCAATACTGGGCATGGTGACTCACACCAGCAATCAGTCAGTACCACATACCACAGTGTCAGGCGTGGTGGCTCACACCTGTAATCCCAGCACTCAGAAGGCAGAGGCAGGAGGATTGCTGAGTTCTAGGCTTGCCTGGGCTTCATAGTGAGCTCAGGGCCAGCCTGAACTACAAAGTGAGAGCACAGCAGGGGATTACAGCTCACCCCTAGGTAGCCAGGAAGAAGTGACAGAGGAAAGTAGCCAGGGACAAGAATATGCCCATCCCAGTCACAGCACCAGTCATCCACCTCTTCTGAATGGGTCACTCCTTTGAACACAGAGACATGTGGGAGGATGTTTTGGATGTAACAACTGGCTTCTATTCCTCATTGGATGACTAAGGAAAGAAGTGAGAGGGACACGAGGTGACAGCCCTGGTGCCATGAGGTGAAGAATTGGAACTGTCCCCTGCAGCTCCGGCTGAAATCACATATAGACTGAGAAACTGCGGCAAAACCAGAAGTACTGGGGCTGGAGGGTTAGCTCAGTGGTTCCGGCGCCTGCCTCGCAAGCGCAAGGTCCTGAGTTTGATCCCCAGTAACCACATATAATGCTGGGTGTGGAGACACGCCCACCAACAATCAACACCGCATACCACAATGCTGGACGTGGTGGCTCACGCCTGT
>PVIC010029917.1:0-22239 GCA_004025085.1 Thryonomys swinderianus
AAAATCATAAAACATCCAGCAGAAATCCAGAGAATTATCATTATCTACTTTTAGAATCTGTATTCAAATAAAAGGGAAAACAGAACAGATTCCTAGATATATAAGAATTACTAAAGTTGAACCAATAAGTTTTAAAAATTATAAACTCACCAATATCAATCAGTGAGATTGAAAACATAATTAAAAACTTATCAACCAAGAAAAATCCCAGTGCTGAGGGCCTCATTGCTAAATTCCATAAGAAATTTAGGAAGATCTACTCAGTGCAAGTGCTTCTTAAATGCTTAATGAGTTTATCTTGCCTCCAGTGAGGATGTTTGGCTCTTTTGTCAAAGATGAGGTGGCTTCGTGTATCTGGAGTTGTTTCTTGATCTTCTAATCTATTCCACTGATGCTCAGGTCTGTTTCTTGGCCAGTAACATGCAGTTTTTACCAGAGTGGCTTTGTAATATAGTTTCAAGTTGGGATCATGATACCCCCGCCATGTCCTTGTTACCTAGAATTGCTTTTGCTATTCTAGGTCTCTTGTGGTTCCAAATGAATTTTTGGATTATTTTCTCTAAATCTGTGAAATATGTTATTGGGATTTCAATCGGGATTGCATTGAATCTATATACGAGTTGAGGGAGAATAGCCATTTTGATGATGTTGGTTCTTCCTACCCATGAATAAGGGATTTATTTCCATTTTCTGATATCTTCTCCTTTTTCATAGTGCTGTAGTTTTCAGAGTAGAGAGCTTTCACTTCCTTTATGATTGATTCCTAAATATTTCATCTGCTTGTATTCTATTATGAAAGAGCATGACTCCCTACTTTCTCTCTCCATGAGTCTGTTGTTTGTATATACAAAAGCTATTGGGCTGGGGATTTAGCTTAAGTGGTACCATGCCTACTTTGGAAGCACAAGGGCCTGAGTTCAATCCCTGGTACTGCCAAAAAAAAAAGTTATTGATTTTTGAGCATTGACATGTATCCAGCTACACTACTAAATTTGGCAATTAAGTCTCACAGTCCTTTGGTTGAATATCTAGAGTATCATGTCATCAGCAAATAATGACAGTTTAACTTCTTCCTTTCTTTATTCCTTTTATTTCTTTATCTTGTCTAATTGCTTTGGTGAATATTTCTAACACAGTGTTGAACAGAAGTGGTGAAAGTGGACATTATTGTCTTGTTTCCGATCTTAGTGTGAAAGATTTCAGTTTTTGACCACTTAGGATGATGCTGGCTGTCGGTTTCTCATAATAGCTTTTATTAGCTTGAGATAAAGTCCATCTATTCCAATTTACATCTGCCTGTTTTTTCCATATAGTTTTTAGATGAGAGAGGGTTACTAAGCCTACTGAAAACAGGTTAGGTATAACTCTTGGAAACATTGCCTTAGGGAAAGACTTCAGGAACAAAACCTTTATAGCACATGAACTAGCAGAAGAAATCAACAAATGGAATCTCATCCTATTAAAAAAAAACCTCTTTACAGCAAAAGAAACCACCAGCAGAATAAAAAGACAACCAACAATATGGTAGAAAACTTTACCAGCTGTTCCTCAAAGGGCTACTATCCAGAATATATAAAGAGCTTTAAAAAATCAACCCTCCCCCAAATTTAAAGACCCAATTCAAAAATGGCCTTCTGAAATGAACAGATACTTTTCAGAGGAAGATGTAAAAGCAGCCAAGAAGTATATGAAGAAATGCTCAATGTTACTTGTCATTCCAGAGATACAGGTGAAAACAATGCTGAGATTTCATCTTACTCCACAAAGGATAGGTGCTATTTTGAAATTAGCCAGCAACAAATGCTGATGAGGCTGTGGAAAAGGATTTTTTTTCTAGTATACATTCTGTCTGATCATATACTTTCCTATCTTTTGTCTCACATCTGGACCTCAGATTTTGTATCTTAAAGACAAGAATTAATGTTTTATTTTTGCTCTCTACAGTCAATCTCCACCTCTCTGTAGACAATAGATTTTTCCTATGTAGCTGGGATAGGAAAGCATGGGAGGGTTATGGTTAACAGTGAATTCACAAGAAAGATTATTGCTGTCAACTGCTACAATGCTATCAAACCATGTACTGGATGGTCTGTAGCAGAAGTCATAAAACCTGGAACACTTTGTCTTACATTGTTACTATTCAAGGAAAGTGGTTTCACTGCCTTGTTTTTGTTGCTGTGGTTTTGTTCTGATCATTTTACAATATAGCCTATGATTTATGCCATTTTTCATGCAAATGAAACTAAGCTTTCTGGTCTCATTACAGCTAATTAGTTTTTTTAAAAAAAAAAAGTTTATTGGTTACCACTTAGGAAGTGAACATGAGGTAAGCCAATTGCTTCTGAGGAGGATGGGAAAGATATTTGACCAGTAGGCGTGCCCCTTACTAGTTGGGTGCAAACAGGCTTAATCAAATTCTCCCTTTTGTGATTAATAGTTCCTACAACAACAAAGAGAAGACAGTTCCATTGATCTTAGGCAGGCATCCCAAAGAGCAACATTTGGGTAACTTTAATTCCCTGGGTATGTTACATGGGAACATAGAAGTGTTTATGTGATGATGAGATAAGCCCCACACTTCCTCAAGTTATTATACATCTTTTGCATCAAATCTCCTTTATTTAACCTAATATACATCTATCTTCAAGGCTGTAAAATTATGAAAGGTACTGTAATATCTACCTCATATAAATTTCAGGATTTAATTAAATTATATAAACTGTTTACCACAGTGCTGGGGACATAATGAATAGGATTCAAAATTCTGATTGATTGATACATTGATCTATTGCTATCCGTGTGGTTGAATAGTGGCACTAAAATAATTGCACTATGTTTAGGAGTCCTTGACAGGTTTAAAAATCATTATTTAGTGATAATCTTTAAACATTTACTAAGAGGTCACTGATTATTTGGTACAGTACTAAGAAACTTAAAAGAGTTTTTGGTGAAGTTATGAACTCTTTTAAGGTACAGAAGATAAAAAAAAACCCTCTTATTGTCCTTTTAAAATGTGGTAATGTTTTTGATTGGATAATCAGTGCTGTCTCTTCAATTGGGAAAAGAGGGAAAGCTGTTACATAATTTGTGGAAAATGATCACAGATCAGTGGCCATGTAAACTTTTTTTTTTTTTTTTTTTTTTTTTTGAGGCAGGGTTGTGCTTTGTAGTTCAGGCTGGCTCTGAGCTCACCATGTAGCGTAGCAAGCCTGGAACTCAGCAATCCTCCTGTCTCTGCCTCCCAAGTGCTTACATTACAGGCGTGAGCCACCATGCCTGGCACTGTGGTATGTGGTATTGATTGCTGGTGGGCATGAGTCACCACGCCCAGCATTACATGTGGTTACCAGGGATCGAACTCAGAACCCCACACTTGCGAGGCAGGTGCTGGAACCACTGAGCTAAATCTCTGACCCAGCCATGTAAACTCTTGGCCATCTCTGACTGCTCTTTCTAGAAGATGGGACAATTTTTAATGGAAAGATTCATTAGTTATGTAATTCTTGGCTAACAAATTATATTAAAACTCTGCACTTTGAAACAATAGGTTCTTATTGACTTTTCAAAGGACAGGGAATTCAGAAGCTATTTTTCTGGATGATTCTGACTCAGAATCTCTGAAAAAGGTATATTCAAGACATTGGTTAAGGATATGGCTATGGAAGCTGGATTTCACCAGAAAGATTGATACAGGAGACAGTGGGAGATGAAAGATCCCCAAACAGAACTGTAGTTATTTATAATGTAATTTCAAAGTGTTATCCAATCACTTCTCCCATATTCTGTCCAAAGGAAGACATGAAATCCATTGACTATCTCATAGAATTGCACAAGGGGAGTTACACAGGTCATGAATTCCAGGCTCTGTTGTTTGAATAATCACACTGAAAATTACATACCATGTATAGATGTGCTCAACACAGTCCAGGCTGAGAAATGGCTAAACCCGAAATGCCTTTTTCACAATTGGGTTTGTTAGATAACTCTGGCTACCTATGGAGTGCCATTGGAATGACAGTGAATTTTAAAGAACTCACAATGGAAGGTGATCAAATACTATACTATATGATCAATTTAATATAGAAAATGAGCACAAGAGGTTGAAAATGGCTCTTCTTAATGCCCATGTTCAGGGAATCTCCATCTTGATTAAGCTTGCTAGCCCTTCAACAAATTGTACTAAGTTTTCACAATTTTTTTTCAAATAGTTCCATCCCAAAAGATGAGGAGGTAAGTATTTAAGAGATGTTTATGTTTCTATATTTTATGAATTTCTCTCAGGGAACAAGTATCACAGAAAACATTCAAAAATCCTTCGCAACAGCAAGGTTAGTCACTTGTATTCACTGAGCATTTTTTACTAAATATCTGTTAATGGTTTTTTCTTTTAAACTTATTCTTTAGATATCTCAGTAGAAGTACCTATATTTTTCTTCTACACTATGAAGTCTTTGAATTCATGCTGACAATCAATGGACAACAACGAAATACACATGGATGGTAGTGTGTAGGGTCAATGGACAGCTGGTTTGTACTTCCTGCATGGGCCGTGGGAAGGAACAAATAAAGAAGGATCTCAGTTGGGAAAGAACAACAGAAGCCATAGGAGACAGGCACTCCCACACACTGCTAGTAAGAGAGTACATTTTTACAACTTCTGTGAGGTCAGTTTAGAAATATACATCAAAATTACAACGTGCTTAGACCCTTTGACCCAGAAATTCCACTTGTAGGAATTAATCTTAAGAATGCATCTGCACACATGTTGTATACAAGGTTATGCTCTGAAACACAATGTGTAGTGGAAAAAGCCTGAGAATAATCTACAATGTTCACTAATGGTAGAAAAGTTTATCGTTTATCCTCATAATGTGAAATTATGTCAGTATAAAAAAAGGTATAAAGTTGTCTATACAGAAACCTGCACACAGATGTTTATGGCAGCTTTAGTTGTTGAAACTTGGAAACAAGATATTTTTCAGTAGGTTACAGGATAAATTGTGGTAAATCCAGATTATAAAGTATGATTTGGTGTCAAACAAAAACAAAACAAAACAAAACCCAAGTGATTAAGCTATGAAAAGCCATGGAGAATACTTAAATATATATTACTACGTGAAAGATGCCAATCTGAAAAAGTGCTATATGATATCATTTCAAGTGTATGACATTCTGGAAAAAGAAAAACTATGAAAACAGTATAAAGATCAATGGTTGGCAAAGGTTACAGAGGATGAAAAGATGAATAGATGGAATATAGATGATTTTTAAACCAATATAAAATCAGCTTCCTATTACCTTGACAAAATATAGAAGATAATGAACTTAAATGAGGAAAAGTTTATTTTGGCCCATAGTTTGTGGGATTTCAGTTCATGGTTGCTTGGTGCTAGTGATTTGGGCTTGTGATGGTAGGCATGTATTGTAGAGGGGTTTTGTTCACCTGCCATCTCTTGGTGGCTGGACAATGAGTGTAAAGGGGGGGGAGGGAGAGAGAGAGAGAGAGAGAGAGAGAGAGAGAGAGAGAGAGAGGATGTATATCACCAGAGTGAACCTTAAAGAAAACTATGAGTGTTAACAAATTCGATGTAGTAGATTTAACAAATGCACTACTCTGGTGAGTTGTCACTAGAGGTAAGGTCCCAGTTGTTCCTGTGTAGGCAGGATGCATATTGGACCTCACTGTATTTTCTGTGTAACTTGTCTATACACCTGAAAGTATTCTGTGTAACTTGTCTATACACCTGAAAGTATTCTGAAAGTTTAAAGTTTACTAAAAAAAAAAATTGAGGAAGTTCTTTGTGTAGTAACATGGAACATCTCCAAGAAAGGTTGTTAAACAACAAAAGAAAGGTCTTTCCTGTGAGATCATTTGCTAGAAAGAAATGTGTACTTGGCTTCTTAAAGTAGTTCCATGATATGAGATACCTATGTAATTTATCAATATGACTAATCTCTCTAAATGCAAAAGCATTTAGCAGGTAAGTAAAAACTGAACTAATTTTTTTTTTTTTTGAGACAGGGTCTCGCTTTGTAGTTCAGGCTGGCTCTGAGCTCACTATGTAGCCCAGGCAAGCCTCAAACTCAGCAATCCTCCTGCCTCTGCCTCCCGAGTGCTGGGATTACAGGTGTGAGCCACCATGCCCAGCACTATGGTATGTGGTATTGATTGCTGGTGGGCGTGATTCATGTGGTTACTGGGGATTGAACTCAGGACCTTGCATTTGCGAGGCAGGTGCCCAAACCACTGAGCTAACCCTCCAGCCCTGAACTAATAACTTTAATTTTTGAAATAGATGGTCTTCCAAGAATTTCAGTAGCATGCTCTGGTGAGTAATATAGGGTGTCACAACCCCACAGTGCTTCTGTGTGTTGCTCAGCATCAGGTTGCAAACTACACTACATCCAAATTGGCCAGTTTATCTTGACTCAAAAGCACATAGTTCATTAATCATAGCCTGATCCCCCTCACTCTGTCTCCCTAAGGTCTGCCTATAAGAACAGCTACATATTTATTTATTGATCAAAACAAAACTCCTGCTTCTTACTAGTAGGAAAAAAGGTCAAATTTCTAAGGCATGATGTAATCAGAGGGCCAGTGATAGATAACTTTGAGATTATGTCTCTGATATAGAGCTATTTGGAAGAACAGTGGCACGTTAAACAGTTAGAATGCCTTTAGTGACATCAAAATGGAAAGAATGTGAGCATATTGGTGAAGTGTATGGGGGACGGCTTCTGTCTATCAGCTCAGAGGGAACAAACAGGCCTCAAACTGGTAGGATCTTGTACCCTTAAAAAAAATTAAAAAGAAAAAAGAAAAAGAAATAGAAAAATAAGTCTGTGGTTCCTGGAAGATACGGGCAGAAACTGTCTAGTTCTGATCCTTTGTTTCAGGAAAGAAATTAGGAGAAGCTGAAGTGACCTAATTGAAAAGACAAAAAAATATATATATTTTCACTGTCTCTGATTCACTCAAAACTTTTTGCTGCATGTTTTATGTGATAGAAGGTGAAAGAGGTCCCAAAGAAATAGGAGAGAAGAAAATGTGGTGAATAGCAATTGGAAATCATGGAGAAAGACTATATATTTCTTCTGAGGAAATTTATACTTATTTCTTCAGTTCTCATAGAAAAAATTTCATAAGACAATATATACAATTTTTTTGTCAGTAATATTGGAGATGGGACCCAGTGTCTCATATCTGCTAAGCAAGGGCTCCACCTCTGAGCTACACCTCCATCCTTATGCAACTTTTCCTAATACATAAATCCACATGAGCTTCACTCTTACCAGAGTGGTGAAGATGATTCACACAGTATTTACTGAAAGCCTCCTTGTGAGGTGTCACCTAGACAGAGTGTCTCGCAGTTAATCCTCTGAAAAATACAATTTGTCTGGGCATCCTCAAGCTGGACAGAAGTCAGTCAGTCAGGGCTTCATCTGTTCAAGGCCAGCACCAGCCAGTAGGGACATAGTGACTGCATGTACTACAGCCAGTCCAGATCTGAGTAGTCAAAAGTTGGCCTCAAACAAGACAGGACTGGCCTTGTTAATATTTTTATCACATTAGGAAATGCTTTTTGCCAAGAATCTCCTTTTATGCATCAGGTATGTGGCATGGGCTTCTGTATTTTTTTTTTTGAGACAGGGTTTTGCTTTAGTTCAGGCTGGGCCTGAGCTCACTATGTAGCCCAGGCAAGCCTCAAACTCAGCAGTCCTCCTGTCTCTGCCTCCCAAGAGCTGGGATTACAGGCGTGAGCCACCACGCCCGGCAATTTCTGTATTATTTTGATGCATTTCTTCTAGGAGGTCTGCATATTGATTTCTGTGGACCTTTCACCTTTGTAGGCCCAAATTTTAAAACTATGCTCTAAAGTAACTGAAAAATTTACTTAAAATTTATATAAGTGCATTAGTACAAAGATGAATATATTACTATTATATATGAAACTTTCTAACCTAACAGTTTATGTTTTTTTGTTCTGGTTTTAAAAGAAATTGGGACATTTTTGAGGGCAGCTCAAGTATTTTGGCCTTCTACATAGTGAATTCAGGGCTATCCTGAACTACAAAGCAAGACTCTGTCTCAAAACAGACAAACAGAAGTATTTTGGCCTTAGCATTGAGCTTGTGTTATCTCATGGATGTGTTGATCCCACATGCCAGTCCAGACCTCACTGTCACCTCACTGTCCAATGAATGCCTCTGATTAAGAGACCAATAGATGGGCATGATTCTGAATTCATGTCAGCATCAAATGCCAAGCAGCTGGCATTAGAGATATCAAATTACTCCTATTCTGTGTATGTGTATTTATGTCAATGCTCATATTTCCTACAGCAGCTCAGGACATGCCAACTGGATTTGGAATCCGTCTGCTTGATTTATGTTCTGCAGTAGTATTGAAAAGGGTAAAAGCAAAAGGATAGGATAAGTGGTACAACAAAATAATTCGAGCAATAGAGTAATTGTGAAACACAAGGTCAGAGGAATTTTCATGCTTTTCTTACAGATTATATCAAAATGCAATGCATATACTCAGTGATTTATAAATTCATAGAAAACATGGCTGGCAGACTAGAATCAGCAGAGAATAAGTCTGATAAAAGATAAACCTGCACAAAGTGAGATATGTTAATACTGGGTATGAATAGGAAAAATAAAATCTTACTGAAACCTGAGACAGGAAAATAAGAGTTTTGTAAAGGTAAAATAAAAGATACAGCACAGAGTTCTGGCTGGTTAAACTATATGAAATACAATAAATCAAAAGTGACCAATTAATACAGTAAAAGTAATACATTGTGAAGTTTAATTTCCTGAAATAAAGTTTTAAATTTCTAATATAGACATCCATGGACATGTACCATTATAACTACATAAGAATGTTCTTTTGGTAAAAATTGATTTTATTGGTACATTTTATATACACAGCATGATCACAGTTGACATTGAGAATTTGTACCAGTACATGACACAATTTAATTCTCATTTTTTCCCATTCCTCAGCCCACCCTACAACTCCCTGCACCCTATATACATAAGCTTTGTTTCCTTTTTCTTAATCATCAAATGTTTTCTTTTTTTCTTTTCTCTTCTCTTTTTTTTTTTTTTTTTTTTTTTTTTTTTTTTTTTTTTTTTTTTTTTTTTTTTTTTTTTTTTTTTTTGAGACAAAGTCTTGTTTTGTAGTTCAGGCTGGCCCTGAGCTCACTATGAAGCCCAGGCAAACCTGGAATTCAGCAATCCTCCTGCCTCTGCCTCCCAAGTGCTGGGATTACAGGTGTGAGTCACCATGCCCAGCACTGTGGTATGATTACTGGTGGACATGAGTCACCACACCAGATACTATTGTATGTGGTTACCTGGAATCCGTAGGCACTGGAACCACTGAGCTAAATCTCTGCTGCACCCCCTTTTCTTCTGAATATTTTCTATTTCACAATATCTATCCTACATTTTAGAACTCATTTACACCTTCAGTTTCTCATACCAGAGAAAAGATACAGCATTTACAAATCTGTGACCTATTTATTTCACTTATGAGTATGTCCTCAAGATATGTCATTTGAGTATAAATGACTCAAACTTACCATTTTTATGGCAGTGTAATATACCATTTTATTAAAAAAAAATCCCACATCATCTTTATCCAGTTACCAGTTGATGGGAATTTGTTTCCAAAATTTAGCTATCACAAACTCAGCTGCTAAAAACATGCATGCACATATGTCACTGTGATGAATCTTTTAATTATTTCATGTGTATACCTAGCAGGGAAATAGCAGGGTCAAATGGGACCTCTAATCCTAGTTATTGAGGGATCTCTATACTGATTTCTACAGTGGTTGTACATTCCCATCAACAGTGGGGAGGGTTTCCTTTCTACCCACAGTCCCACCAGCATTTTTGTTGGTTTATTTAATGATAGCAGCCATTCTTTGTGAAGTGAGATGAAATCTCAGGGTTGTTTTCAGCTGCATTTCTCAAATGACCAGTGATGTTGAGCATTTCTTAATATGTTTCTTAGCTGCTTTTACTTCTTCCTCTGAAGAGGCTATCTTTCCTCCAGTGAGGATATTTGGCTCCTTTGTCAAAGATGAGATGACTTGATATATTTGGAGTTGTTTCTGGATCTTCTAATCTGTTCCCCTGATCCTTGGGTCTGTTACTTTGCCAGTACAATGAAGTTTTTGGCACAGTGGCTTTGTAGTATAGTTTCAAGTTGGGGATTGTGATACTCCCTGCCATGTCCTTGTTTTCTAGAATTGCTTTTGCTACTCTAGTTCTTTTGTAGTTTCAGATGAATTTTTGGGTTGTTTTCTCTATATCTGTGAAATATACTGTTGGGATTTCAATTGGGATTGCATTGAATCTATATAGTAGTTGTGGACCACTTCTCAGCCTTTTGTCTAAGATCAAGCATATATAGTAGTCGTGGGAGTATAGTCATTTTGATTATATTGGATCTTCTATCCAGGAACAAGGGATGTCTCTCCGTTTTCTGATATCCTGTTCAAATCTCCTTTTTCAGGGTGCTGCAGTTTTCATAGAGGTTTTTCATCTTCTTTGTTATACTGATTCCTAGATATTTCTTTTTCTTGGATGCTATTGTGAAAAGACTTATTTCTCAATTTCTCTTTCAATGAGTCTGTTTTTTATGTATACAAAGAATAAGAATGTTCTTGAATGATAGTCTCAAATGAATACCAGTGTTTACCTCTGGAAAGAGATATGGATTCACATCTGACAAAGTGAATGAGATGAGAATTTTTACTTTGTATTTACAAGAAAGATTGCATTTGCCAAACCAACATTTAGGGCCAAACAGTGTCTGATTCTGTCTTTTAAAAGAATATCTTGTTGCCCTGTTGACTATTGGTCTTCTTTCTTATCAACTCTGGGTCTAATGTCTTCATTTCTTCACTTTTATAAAGAAACAGTTGACTTAGTTTTTATATACTTTTTTTTCTGAAGTTAGAGCTAAATTCTCTCCTTTTGTGCTTTAATTTTTCTCTCTCTTATGAGATCACCCATCTTGATTTATGGTCAGAAAAATATTGGCACCTCTGTGTAGTAAATTGGTTAGGTGTTATTACCTCAATTTGAAGCTGGGAAAGAGAAAAAAAGTTTTAACATATTTCTCTTAAGGTTATCTGACTATATTTAAGTCCCATATTCCCAAGTCAGAAGTCTCTTTATTGTCAGATTTCCTTTTAAGCCCTTTACTCCAAAAATGTAATGTAATAAATATGTTTCTTTAAAGGAGAAAGATTCTCCATGAACTTCCTAGATCAAACATCCACAATAGTTCCTCACTGGCTAATAAAAATAGATTATACTCAGAAAAAATGTGGGACTTAGAATCAGAGGAATTTGAAGACAATTACTCATGTTACAAAAACAATTACTCCCAATTTACAGTTGACTTAGGAGTTTTTCAACTTTATGTTGACAGGAAAGCATATCCATATAATCATACTGTTTTTCATTTTAGTGCAATATTCAATAAATTCTATATAACTAGTTTGTTATAAAATTGGCTTTGTGTGGGATGATTTTGTCCAGCTGTAGGCTAGAACAAGGGTTTTGAGCCTGTGTAAAAGTAGGACAGACTAAGCTCTGATATTTGATTTGGCAAATTAGGCACTTTAAATGTATTTTCTATTTATGATACTTTCAACTTATAATGGGTTTATTGAGGAATCACATCATAACTCCACCATAATTTGAGGAACATTTGTATTTTAATTTCCTATTATAAACAACTGTTTTACATCTTCAACTATTTATTTGGTTCAGTGGTTATTTTGCAGTGTGCTAAATAAAGGTTATAAAGATGACCAGGAGAGTATACAGAACAAATGATTGTCCCCTCACCTGCTTCTGAAAAGGATAGGCTATACAGAAACAGCCTCCTAAAAAATGAGACTCTGATCTTTCATGAAAGAGCTGCAGGTAAGTCTGGCAGCCCTCACCTTGGAGATAGGGGCTCACCAGCACCCTCTGCCTCTTCATGCCTCTTCCTGATGCCTCCTACTTCCTGAACCCTTTTTCAGGGCACTGGCCCACACAGTGTGGCTGGGCTTGACATGACACTGTCTAATTCATGTTTTACCTAGGGAAGCTCCCAGGAGCTTCTCAGTGTAGGAAAAGTGAAAAGTCACTTTAAACTAATAATGTTTTTCTTCATGGAATCCCTGGAGTAGACTTTAATTGAGCCCACACTCTATGTTCAGTTCCCCACCAGTCACGGGCTCCCTCTATGATGCACAGCTCTAGGAAAAGGTATATCAGTTCACAGAAAGAGTTCTGAGTCTGTAGGAGAGAAAAAATGTGAAACTTCTCAGCCCTTCTCTAAGATTAAAGTTTTAGAGATCTACCTGGGCAGACTTATCACTTTAGTTATTTATTATTATTATTATGTTTTAGAAAGAGTGTTGGACAACATAAAATATATATGATGAAGGAGCTATTTTGAGATGTTGTTTTTATTCAAAGGGTAAAACTGCATATCACAGTTAATGTAAGTAGAAAGAATATCACTGGTTCCCTTTGGCACAGGTGGCATAGTTTGAGAGGGCTTTTAGAACTTAACTCCCAAGAAAAACTAGTAAAGAAAAAAAATATAATAAGCTAGGCTTTGATTCTCTCCCCCAGAAAGACTGCCAACCCTATCTTCCCAGGTGCTCCTAAAGCTGAAATAGTTTATCATTTTTCAAAAGTCACAATGTCTTGAAACACCTGTGTCCTAGCCTGAAATGCAGCATTCTCACCTGTGAATTCTTTTTCTAGTAACAGACATGTCTGTGATGACTAGGTGTCAGGTTAACACCACACCTTGTGGAGCTGCCTCAGAAATAACTGGAAGATTCTGAGATCAAGACATAGAAATTTCTTTTTTTCCTCTGCCTAGAATTTTCTTTCTTGGCTGAGGTTTTTCTTTTCTTTTTTTTTTTTTCTTTTTAATAGAAGAGCCTCTTTCTAGGTGTCTTTTCATTAGTATAATAATCATAGCATTCATGTAACAAGATTTGTGCCCTGAAAAGATCCATAAAGTCTGTCAATTTCACCCTGTTTGCTTTACAGAAGAAAAAATATTATAGATAGAAAGATAAGAGAAAATGCAATAAAGAATCCACCTTTTTGCTTCTTAGGGCAAAGCATTAGATAAAACTTATGGAAATGAGTAGGTCTTTGGTAATGTTACAGTCTAAAAAGAAAATTTCAGGAGCCATCTGACCTGTCCAATGCTGTACTTTTGACTTCTCCCTTGTGCTCAAAACTAAACACATTTTCTGGTATAAATAAATGACAAGCATTTTAAAAATGACTTGCCTACAAAGATATCTACTTGTGAAGATAAGCAGAATGGACATGTAAATTACCCTGGCCTGGGATCTCTCTCAGAGTCTTCAGACAATTAGGTAGCACAGTAGGCCCTGAGAACTCCATCTCTCGAAGAGGAAGGGCTCTGAACTTTCATGGTTCTGAGACACTCCTTTCTCCAGAGTGATGAGGTGCCCACAACTCTATTTCCCATACTTCTAAAACCCCCAGGCTTCCAGGTGCTGAACCATGGTATTTCCCATTAATCCCCTAAAAAAGTAAAACCTAGGCTTAGGCAGCTTACATTGGAGTACAAAGTATTGATTTGCCCAAAGCAAGAATGCTTTCACACTGAGGGGCATAGTCCAGAGAGGCCCCACTCACATAAAGATGAAGAAGGAAACAGGTTGTTTCCCTGGAACAACTACCTTCAATTCTCTGTGTATCTCTCTTCTCCAGCTATAGCCTGCTGCTCTGAGGATGCCAAAGAAAGAGAGAAAAATACATTACTTACAGCCTCGTTTGTGCATCTCATCCTGCTGACTGCTGGTCACCCAACCCAAATTCACAGTGCCATGACTTAGAATGGAGTCATTGCTTAGAACCAGAAATTGTACTAATTTTACCCATGTGGGGACTCATGACCAAATAAATTGACTGTTGGCCATAAGCCACATAGTGAGTAATGACAGGATCAGGCATTCAGTCTGATTCTCTTGGGTGCAGAGCTCCTGTTTCATCAAATCATTTGTATGATCACTTAGGGTGATGACAGAGGATTGATGCATGTGTTAGGATCCTTGGGGTGGAACAACTTTGACATAAGCTTTTGGAGCTACAGTATCCCTCCCACTGAACATGGGAAGTCCAGTCTCCTCCCAAGGATTTTTGCAAATTCCTTAGAGAATATATTCACTGAGTAATCTTTAGCAGTGTTTCTTCTGATTAAATCTGTTTCTGTTGATTATAAAATTCAGTCTTCAAATTTTCAATGCCCACATAAAAGTTATTTTTAAACTTTGGGTTGAGTTGATATTCAAATAAGGTCTATACACTGTGATTACATATGTTTTTAAAGTCTCTACTAATGCATAAACTGTACTTCCATGTCTTATTACAAATTCATTTTGATTCATCCACTTAGAGAACTGGATTTTCTTGGAGCTTTCCGCAGTTCAGATTTTGCAGATCACAGTCTTGTAGCATAAATTATCATGTTTAATTCATCAAGGATGTAAAAAATAATGGTAGTCTGATTGTGCTGTTACCTTTGTACTTATTAAATAAAACATCAACTGTTTTCTTATTCAGAGTTTGAATTTTTACTGGAAAGCCAGAATAGATACTTGATTCTCTTCTTCAATTTTTTGATTATTAGAAATAACAAATCTCCAAGAAATTATTTGAGATTTCTAGGTCAAAGTGGCAGAACAGTGTGTGCTTCCAGCATAGCTCTTCCAGGACAGAGTACCTATACCTGGAAATCATCAATCTGAAACACCCCCAAGAACAGCAAAGAGAGCACATTAAAGAATCAGGGGAATGGAGGGAGGAGAGGAAGAAGATAAGATCCATTGTTATAGAGAAGCTGGATAGATCCCACAGATAAAAGGACAGAGTTCTGGACCTGAAATAGAGAGGCCTGTAACACATCTGGAGAGAGTGGCAAATCACCAGAGAGTAACCTCCAAAGGTCTACTCTGGAGGGAAAAAAATTGGGCCACTTTGGTACCCTGAAAGAAAGACATAAACAACCACAGTGGACTGCTGGTAATGGTTCAATAGATCAAGGGAATTTATGTTGTGAAGTAGAAAACAGGTGCAGCCAGGACCTGCTCCCAGGTCCACACAAGACCTGGACTAAAAGGGACTGGAGACACTTATTCTACTTTGCAATCAGATATGGGGCACAAGGGGCATGGGCTGTGAACAAGAAAGGACCTCCACCACTGGAACAGTAGACACACACACAAAGACAGCACAGCACCTGAGAGAGCTGTGTTGGCAGAATTACAGAGGGGATACTCGAGCAAGAGACATAGAGAAGAGTGCTAATTGAGGAAAGGCCCCAGATCTCAACCCCAAAAGTCAGAAAGTTGAAGACCAAGGGGAGAGATAAGAAAAATACTGTAGCAAGAACTCAGTGGACTATAACAGTTGATCAGTTTGTGGGATCAGCACCTCCTTCTGGAACCTAGACTTGCTGTGAGGGAAGGTGATTTAAACTTACAGTAGAACTATGCAAAATTCAAACCTGCTGGAAATTTAAGAGCTAAATTCCAGGTCTTATAGCCAGAAACCAGCTTGAATGTCAGTGGACTTTGGCAGGCTTTAATGAGATTATCTGACTTGGATTTGCAGGCTGCTGCCTACATTGTCTGTCAGTGACACTGAGACATACTTTGAAGAGAAATGGTTCTTTTTATTTTTTATCCCTTTTTTCTTTTTCCTTCCTTTCTCTTCTTATTTATTTTTCTCCGTTCTTGACCTGCTATTGTCCTAGTTTTTTTTCTTTTTCTCTCTATTCTTATTCTTTCTTTTTCTTACTATCAGAATTTTAGGTTTTTTAAAAATTGAATTCTGTATTGGTACATTTTAAATACACATCATGATCACACTCAACACTGGGAATCTGTACCAGTATATGACATGAGTTAATTCTTTTTTTTTTACCCATTTCCCTACCCACTGTACAACTCTCCACCCCCTATATACCTATGCTTTATTTTAACATATTTTTTCCTACCCATTCTTTTGTTTTGAGAAAAAGTCTTGCTTTGTAGCTTAGGCTACAAAGACTGTATAGTCCAGGCAAGCCTCAAACTCAGCAATCTTCCTGCTTCTGCCTCCCAAATACTGGGATGACAGGCATGAGCCACCATGCCTGGCACTGAGGTATGTGGTACCTCAGTGGGCATAAGTCACCACACCCAGTATTGTCATATGTGGTTACTAGGGATTGAACTAGGGATCTTGCACTTGCTAAGCAGGTCAGAATCACTGAGCTAAATCTCTGACCCTCTTACCCAGGTCTATACTCAAATGGATGTATGTTGAGGACATACTCATAGGTGAAATAAATAGGTCAAAGATGTGACCTATTTATTTATAGGAGGGTGAATACATTTTCTTGCTGCCCTGTTGCTGTTAGTTTGCTCAGTTTTGTGTTTGTTTCTTCTGTCTCTCTTTTCCTCCAGTGTTTATCAGTTCCTAAGATTCATGTGATCTTCCTGTGTTTTCTGCCCTATTTCTAACCTCACTCTCTTTTTTTAAATCTCTCTATTCCCCCAAGTCTAAGTCTTCCCCCAAGAAGGTGACACTGCTATCCTGAAGGGTTTGTATATTGTAAACATATCTCTGGTTAGTCATTAATTTTGTTAGTCATTAGTTTATGAGGTTAAAAGGATAAGGATAGTGACTTAGTAGTTTGTGATTCTCTGTACTGTGTTTGACGTGATTGTTGATAGTGATCGTACTAATTTGCTCAAGGTGAAACAATTGTTCTGTTCAAGTGTCTTTCTTGGTGTACTAGACTGAGATTGCTCAAGTACCATTACAGAGTCAAGGCCCAACAGCCACTATACCTGAAGGATGACCCAAGAAGTAGCCATTCCCAAAGGATTCTAAATATTGGCAAGAAAGTTACTTTCAATAAGCATTTTACAGGCAGCAACCCAGGAATTAAACCAAAAACATTACCAAGAACAACAACAAAAACAGAAGAGAAGAAATTTAAGCCAAAACTCAATATTTCAGATTACCAAAGGGAAATTTAGAAAGTAATGAGATAGAACAGCCTGATACTCAATCACCTAGATCCCTTGAACTGGCAACAAAAGAAGATCTGGAAAAAATGAAATCAGAAAAAGTTTCTCTTGTAACAACAGGGATAGTGTCCATACTGAAAGCAAAGATTAATAACACTAAAGGGGAACTGAGGAATATGATGCAATCCCAGTATGTGAAAGTAATGGAATCCATTAAACACATTCACACAGATCTGTAGGAGATAAACACTCCACTGAAAGGTTATGTACCAGAATAAGCCAATGCAAAGACAGAGTATCAGACATAGAAGACAGGATTGCAGTTAGCGACCATTAAAGCAAAAATTACATAAAATAGCAAAAGAACATGAGAAGTCAATCTAGCAGCTGTTAGATGATTCAAAGAACAATAACATAAGACTGATAGGAGTTACTGAAAAAACAGGAGATAGTGCAAACTACATTAAAAACTTTTCACAAAAGTAATGGCAGAAATCTTCCTTAGCAGGGGAAAAGAATTTGACATACAGATTGGTGAGACATACAGAACTCCAACTTGGTGTGATAAAAAACTCACACCTAGATATATAATAAAATTTCCAGTAACCCAGCAGAAGAATGAAATATTCAAAGCAGTCAGAGAAAAAGAAACAAATCAATACAAAGGAAAGTCCATCTGAATCACAATAGATCTTTCTTTTCTAAAAAAAAATTGATTCTATTGGTACATATTTTGTAATTGAATTCTTTATTAGTACAATTTATATACAGTTCACAATCACACAACACTGGGAGTTTGTACTAGTATATGACTCAAGTTCATTCTCATTTTTACTCATATCCCCACCCACACACAACCTCCCACCTCTTATATACATGCTATTTCTTTTTCTTTCCAAGTCATATTTATTCTTTTGCATCATTACATTCCCCACCACATTCCCTTTGAATATTTCCAATTTTACAAAATCTGTCATACATTCTAGAACTCATTTACATGTACAGCTTCTCATACCAGAGAAAAGATATGGTATTTACATATCTGTGATCTATTTATTTCACTTAGTGTGTCCTCAGGGTATATCCATTTGCACATAATTGAATGAAACTTGTCATTCTTTATGGCAGAGTAATCCTCCATTTTATTTTTTAAAACCCCACATCTTCTTTATCCAGTCTCCAGTTGATGGGCATCTGGGTTGTTTCCAAGTTTAGACTATCACAAACAGAGCTGCTATGAACATGGGTGTATATATGACTTTACAGTGTGATTCTTTGAATTTCTTTGGGTATATTCCTAGCAGAGGAATGGCAGGATCAAATGGAACCTCTAATCCAGTTTTCTGAGGAATCTCCACACTGAGCTCCACAGTGGTTGTACAAGTCTACAATCCCACCAACAATGGAGAAGGATTCCTTTCTCCCCACAGCCTTGCCAGCTTTCATTGCTGGTTGATTTTGCAATAGCAGCCATTCTTTGTGGAGTGACATGGAATCTCAGTGTTGTTTTCATTTGACTCTCTCAAATGACCAGTGATGCTGAACATTTCTTCATTTGCTTCTTGGCTGCTCTGACTTCTGCCTCTGAGAAGTGTCTGTTCATTTCCGATGCCCATTTTTGAATTGGGTCTTTAAACTTAGGGGGACTAATTTGTTTAAGTTCTTTTCATATTCTAGATAGTAGCCCTTTGTCTGAGAAACAGCTAGTAAAGATTTCCATGTAGTTGGTTGTCTTTTAGCGGTGCTAGTGGTTTCTTTTGTTGGGCAGAGCTTTTTAGGAGGATGAGATCCCAATTGTTGATTCTTTCTGCTAGTTCTCATGCCATAGAGGTTTATATACATATCATGATCACATTAGACATTGATGGTTTTTACCAGTGCAAGACACAACTTAATTCTCATTCTCATTCCCCTGCTCACTCTGCAATCTCTGCACCTTGTATACATAAGCTTTGTTTTCTTTATTTTTTACCATCAACATTTTTCTTTCCTTATTTACTTATCCTTACTCTCACTTTTCCCTTTGAATATTTCCTGTTTCACAGTATCTATCCTACATTTTAGAACTCATTTACACCTTGAGTTTCTCATACCAGAGAAACGATATGGTATTACACATCTTTGACCTATTTATTTCACCTATGAGTATGTCCACAAGATACGTCCATTTGAGTATAAATGAATCAAATTTATTATTCTTTATGACAGAGTAATATGCCACACACACACACACACACTCACATTCACATACACACACGCATCTTTATGCAGTCTCCTGTGGATGAGCATTTGGATTGTTTCCAAGACTTAACTATAACAAGCTGAGCTGCTAAAAACCTGGGTGCATATATGTCACTGTGATGAATCTTTTAATTCTTCCATGTATAAAACTAGCAGGGAAATAGCAGGGTTAAATGGGACCTGTAAACCTAGTTTTTTGAGGAATCTCCACACTGATGTCACAGTGGTGAAACCAGTCTACATTCTCACCAACAGTGGAGAAGGGTTCCTTTCTTCACACAGCATTTGTTGTTGGTTGACTTTGTGATAGCAGCCATTGTTTATTGAGTGAGATGGTTTTCACTGTATTTTTTGAATGACCAATGATGTTGAACATTTCTTCATGTGTTTCTTAGCTGCTTTTACTACTTCCTCTGAAAAGTGTCTGTTCATTTCAGATAACAATTTTTGAAATGGGTCTTTAAACTTGGGGGTGGTGACTTTTTAGAGTTCTTTATGAACTCTAAATAGCACCCCTTTGTCTGAGAATCAGGTGGTAAAGTTTTTTTCCCCATGTTGTTGGTTATCCTCACTCTGCTGGTGGTGTCTCTCAATGTGCAGAAGTTTTTTTAATAAGATGAAATACAAGTTGCTGATTTCTTCTGCTAGTTCCTGTGGTGCAAAAGTTTTGTTTGTAAAGTTTTTCCTTATGCCAATGTCCCCAAGAGTTCTACCTAACCTGTTTTCTAGCAGGTTTAATGTTTCTGTTTTAAATTTAGACCTCTACTCCACTTTGATTTTTATTTTAGTGCATGGTGAAAGAGATAGATCTAGTTTTAGTCTTTGGCAGGTTGAAACCCAGTTTGTCCAGCACCACTTGTTAAAGAGGCTGTCTTTTCTCCATTAAGGATGTATAACTCCTTTGTTAAAGATGAGGTGGCTTAGTATGTCTGGAGTTGCTTCTGGATCTTCTATTCTGTTCTGCTGATCCTTGGGTCTATTTCTTTGCCAGTACCATGCTGTTTTTATCACTGTGGACCTTGCCATGTCCTTGTTGCTTAGGACTGCTTTTTTCCATGCTAGTTCTCTTATGGTTCCAGAGGAAAGGTCAACACTCCCTAAAGAATGATAAGTTTGAGTCATTTATACTCATATGGATTTACCTTCAGGACATACTCATAAGTGAAATAAATAGATCACAGATGTGTAAATATCTGTTCTCTGGTATGAGAAATTGAAGATGTTAATATGTTCTAGAATGTGTGATGGATATTGTGAAATAGAAAATATACAATGGGCAATGTGGTGGAGGAGTGAATAATGAGTGGTAAAGAAAAAATTGATGGTAATAAAAGGAAACAAAGCTTAAGTATTTATGGGGTGGAGGGTTGTGGAGTGAGTAGGGAAATGGGAAAAATGAGAATTAAATTGTTTCATATAGTGGTACAAATTCCCAATATTGAGTGTGATCATGATGTGTATATACAGTGTATCAATAAAGATTAAAAAATACTCAATAGCCTTTGTATACATGAACAACAAACTAGCTGATAGAGAAATTGAGGAATTAATTCCTTTCACAATAGCATCCAAAAAAGAAAGAAAGAAATATGTAGGAGTCAATTTAAAAAGGAGGTCAAAGAACTCAACTCTGAAAACTATAATACTCTGAAAGGGATATTGAAGAGGATATCAGAAAATGGAAAAATATTCCCCATTCCTGTGTAGGAAGAACCAATATCATCAAAATGGCCATACTGCCAAAACTGCTATATACATTAATTCCAATCCTTATTGAAATCCCAAAAGCATATTTCATAGAGCTAGAGGGAAATAATCTAAAAACTTATCTTGAACCACAGAATACCTTTCAACATAAACCCTAAAGTCAAGGAGAGACTGAAGTATTTCAAGCTCTAAAAGAGAACAACTTCCAACCTAGACTGATATATCCTACAAAACTATCTTTCAAAATCTCTAGGGAAATACTATACTTCCATGACACAGAACAACTGAGAAACTTCATGAATATCAAACCAGCACTCCAAAAAACTCTAAACAATACCATACAAAAAGACAATGAGTGTCACAACTCTATGAGGCCTAACAGAGTGAAGTCAGTAGGCAAGGCAAGAAATTAAATGGAAAGGGAGGGGAAAAATAAAGTAACAATAGGAAAATATCATAAAAAGGATAAGTCAGTACATATCAGTTCTAACCATCAACGTTAATGGTCTCAGTTTACCAATCAAATGAAACAGACTGGCAGAATTGATTAAGAAGCAAGATACAACAATATCCTGAATCAAGAAACACAATTCAAAAAGAAATTCTTATTGAAAGTTAAAGGTTGAAAAACAATTCTCCATGTGACAGGAACCTACAAAAAGCAAGACAACATAGATTTGCAGATAACATGGACATCTTATTTGGAGAAAACATAGATTTCAAATCAAAATAAATTAAAAGAGACAAGGAATGTCACTACATTCTCATACAGGATGGGGAAGATGGCAATCATATATATGTATATACCAAATGCTAGTGTACTCAACAGTATAAAACAGACACTAAAGGACATGAAAACTCAAATGAGCAATAATGCAGTACTTCTGGGGAACCACAATACCTCACTGTCACAAGTAGATGAACTAGACAAAAAAAAAATCAACAATGGAATACTAGAATTAAAACAAGATTTTGAAGCAATTCTAAGCAACCATGACATTGCAGGGGGTATTACAATTCCCAATTTAAAACTCTACTATAAAGCTGCCGTGATAAAAACTGCATGGTACTGGCAAAGTAACAGACCCGAGGACCAGTGGAATAGATTAGAAGACCCAGAAACAACTCCAGATACACTAAGCCACCTTATCTTTGACAAAGGAGCCAAACATCCCCAATGGAAGAAAGACAGCCT
>PVIC010029918.1:0-22258 GCA_004025085.1 Thryonomys swinderianus
GAACAGTGAATCAGCAAAAAGGGAGCTGGAGTCATTGACTAGCGATTCAGCCTGCAACTCTTCTAAGACCAAGGTGAGACCAGAAAGCCTTGGAATCCCCATTTCTTTCTGGGCCAAACTGGATATAATGTTATATGGAGAAGAACCTCCAGAGATACCACCTGCTACTCTGTGGACTCTGCTACTGGAACTTATACAGAGGCCTTCAGTTAGTTCAGGAAACTGATAAAAGTGACAGGTGAGAAGGATAAATGAAAAATAAAACAAAGCCAAAGTACAAAAATCTACAATATTCACCCCTGCAAAAACAAAAACAGATATTCAGAAAAAATGAGCAGAAACTGAAAAACCTAACCAAAAACTAAGAAAATAATAGGAAGAAGAAGAAGAGAGGAAGAAGAAAGAAGAAAAGAGGAAGAAGAGGAAGAAGAAGAAGGAGGAGGAGGACGGGAGGAGGGGAGGAGGAGGAGAAAGAGAGGAGAAGGAGAAGAAGGAGGAGAAGGAGGAACAAGAAGAGGAAGAAGGAGAAAGGAGAGGAAGAAAGATGAACATCCCTGTGATTTTGAGCCTATTGTTATCTTCTTGAATTTACAGTTCTGTTGTAGTATACAATTCATAGTGTTATTCTGCTCTTGCTGGTAGACAAATGAGGTATTCAGAGCCCAAATATTTGCTGGAGAATCCCAGCAATCTAGCAGTAGTATTAGGGGTTGGTGTTGGTTCTGGGACCTTCAAATCCATAGAAGTTCAGGATGAATCTGACCTCTGGTCACGGGCTTGGAGCCTGAGTCATTCAGTATAAAACTCTTTAAGTGTCTCTTGACAGCTTAGCAATGGAGGTGTTCTAACCCTGGTAATCTCCCGTGATTGTTCCTTGGCCAGTCACTGAAGATGGTATACATTGTTGGAATGCGGACAGAACTGTCTGTCCTAGGCCTCTCCTGAACCTCTCCTTGTGCGTCTTTTCATCTGCTTGCTTGTGCGCAACCTTTATTTCACTCCGTATAATAAATCACTGTTCTAGTCCTCTCAGAGTACCTTAGAATGCCAGAAAAAAATTGTTTATAGTTCTGGAGCCTGGAAAACCCTAGATGAAACACTGGTTGATTTTATGTTTGTTGAGAGTCCACTCTTCATAGATTGTGACTTTGACTGTATTTTCATATGATAGGATATTAAAAGAAGCTTCCTCAAGGATCATTTACAAGAGATCCACTCCCCTCATTTCCATGTGATTTAGACCTGCAGCACTAAGAGTTTTCATGCTTTTATGATAGTTAGATCATGCTTCTTCTTCTTTAATATGGGACACTTCATGAATTTGTGTGTCATCCTTGCATAGGGACTGTGTTAATCTTCTCTGTATCATTACAATTTTAGTATATATGCTGCCAAAGCAAGGACCAGAGCACTTCTTAAAACCTTGATTCAACTTTTAGATACTTTCAGCTCATAATAATTTAACCTAGTCTGTACTGATTGTGATTTCTGTAGGTCTTGTAAAATGTGGTATCCTTTATTAACTTGTCATACTGAAGACTTCTGACTTCACCCTATGAAACCCCTATTCTATTGGTTATTTGTTATTTTATTTTAGCTAGTGATATGGAAGGGGCTGTATTGTACATAACCAACTAATATGGGTTTATCCCATGGAAATGTTTGTCTCTTAGGAAGACAGAGGTAAGATTTAACTACAACTTAATTTGAATTGATAGTTCATTCTTATTGGTACAGATTGAACATATGTGGGTTTTGTATTCATCTACTAAAATGCATTGTGATTACTTTGGGTTTTGTCCAGGATGGACAAAGTGCTGTACATGTATTTATACTATTTTTTTTTTGTTTCAGTGTGTTTTGGTTTGAATGAAATTTTTAAAGGCAGTTGTCTAAAAACAGACATTTCAGAAGTAGATTTCTTGAGTCATAATTTCAGACTTGGTTAGGTTAGAAAACAACTGCCCGTGGGTGTTGCAGTGTGCCCGTTCCATGAGGTACCCTAGCATTTAGGGCTGCGGCTTTTGTCCCACATCAGTGAACGAAAATTCCAGCTGCCTTTCACCCTCCAGAAGTTAGTATTGAAGTTTTACCCTTGTACCGTTTACCAGCTCAAATCACAGTGATATTCTACTTCACTGTCATTTCTAATTACCCAGATGATATATGACATTGGGTATCCTTTTGTGTGACTTCTGACTACCTTAGTTTTCTCTGTCTAGGTATCTGTTTTAATACTTATTTTATTGGATTAATTGTTAATATTGAGTTATTTGTGTTCTTTTAAATGGATATTGGTTATCCGATGTGATCTGTGAAGAAGTTATATTTAGCTTGTTATTGTTCTCTGAAGAGGATATTCACAGAATAGAAAATTTAATTTTTCCCAGTTCACATGATTGCTATATTTTATTTTGCAAATTCTGTTGTATGGGTTTCTATATTCAAAACCATGATTAGATTCAAGATGTCACAGAATTTCTTGTTTTCTTACTGACCCTTACAAAGTGAAGCTATGTCTAAATTTTCATGTTCTTGTCTATAACCAGTTAATCTGTTTCCCAAATACTTATTTCAACACCATTTTTGGGACAAAACATGCATAGTGAGTTTTAGGTACAATTCCGTAAATTAGGACATACGCGCATGTTACCCAATTTCATTCATTGCTCAGAAAGGCCAGGAGGGGGCGCACGTACTCCATTGAATTGCGAGACTTCTGGGCTGAGTCTCCACAGCCAGCAGAGGGCGCATCTTCCGCCTTTCCAACCAGAGGCCTGAGTCCACAAAGGACAGAGCTCAAATCTCACTCTGAGGACTGACTGCCAAGAGACCTCTGCGTCTGCTGTTCACCTCTGAGTGAAAAGCTTACTGTCTGCACTCGGTACGCAGGGCATAGGGACTGAGTCTCCAAAGAATTCAACAGAGGAAAGACTCCAGTCAGATCCTGTCATTTCCCGGGATCACTAGTTTTACAGCTAAGGCCCTAGTACCCTAACAAAGTGCTCTCACTATGGCCTGGAATAAGTGACTTGACTTTCCCACTGGGCCACGACTAGTGTAAAACCAACACAGGACCCAGTGATGTCTGAGAAGTGGATCCCTGATGCTGATATCCACACAGCGTCAGCTAATACTAGTTTCATGTGCACCTGGTGGCCTGTAATACTACCGATATTCACGTTTCAAAAATTCAGGAATTTGTGAATTGTCCTGATGTAAACATGGGAATGCATGTATCTCTCTAAGAAGACTACTGTACATCTTTATGAAGATACTCAAGTGTATCTCTGTTTTCAGTTTTTGGAGGAATTTCCAGAGAGGATGAAGTAGTTTTAATTTCTTGCAACATTGTTTCCGTTCCTCCACAACCTTGCCTGTGTGGTGCTTACTAGAAGAGTAAGAGACAACCTCGTGTGGTTTTGATTTGCTTTTATTTAATACACAGAGATGCTGAACACATGCCTTTATGTAGTTATTGACCTTTTGCTCTTCTTTTTAGAAGTGTCAGTTCATTTTGATTTCCAGTTTTACTTGGTTTGGTCTTTTATTTTGGGCGGTCTAATTTTCTTTGAGTCTTTATGTATTTCAGATGTTAGTCTTCTGTCCAAGGAGTAGCTTACAGTTTTCCACTCTGTAGGTTAAGTCTTCAGTCTGTTGGTTGTTTCCTTTGTTGTGTGAAAGCTTCTTAATTTGATATAATCCCATTTGTTAATTCTTGGTATTATTTCTTGTGCAACCTGAATTATGTTCAGGAAGTTCTTATCTGTCTTTATATCTCCTAGAGCTTTACTTGTTTTATCTTTGAGAAGATGTTTCTGGTTTGTACCTTATTCTCTGGCCCATTTTGACTTGGTTTAGTACAGGGTGTTTTAGACATCGGTCTGGATTCATTCTTCTGCATGAGGATAACCCATATTTCCAGGACATTTTGTTGAAAATGATGTATTTCTGCCAGAGTATGTTTTTGTCTGCTTTCTGCTAAATCAAGTGCCTGAGAGTATCTGGGTTTGTTTCTGTGTTCTGAACTCTATCATGTTGATTAATGTGTCTGGTTACATGCCAGTACCATCACAATCTTATCACTGTGACTTTGTGGCATAATTTTAAATCTGAGATTGTAATTCCTCTTGGTTTGCTTTTCTGGCAGGTCTGGCCTCTGCTGATTCCTTATAAGTTGTAAGTATGTTTTATAATTCTGTGAGGAAAGCTGATGGCATTTTGATTAGAACTCTGTTAAACATGTATATCACTTGTGGGAGTCTGGCCATTCTGACAATACTGATTCTGCTTACTCCAGAATGGGGGGTGGGTCTTGGTATTTTCTAGTGTCTTCTTTAATCCCTTTTTGTCCAGATTATTGTAGTTTTTGTTACAGCAGATTTTAACTTTCTCTGAAAGGTTAATTCTGAGGCACTTTTATTTTTTGAGGAATGTGGAATCATTAATTTGTAGAAAGGCTTAGAAAATTATTCTGAATGCAAAAGTTAATAAGAAAATTTAAAAGTGAGAAAGACTCTGCAATGATGATGGAACAATGACTGAATCCCAATCTATGGAATTTAATTTTTTCATGTGTGTTTCAAATGTGCATAGTATCTGTAGTGATGTCAACTCTTTCAGTCCTGATGTTACTAATTTGTGTCTTCTTTGTCTTAAATAAGTTTATCCCAGAGACTAACTCACTATTTTTAAGTAATAACTTTTGAGTTTTGGGCTTTGAATTTATTAGGTATTTATTTTCTATTTTACTGCTTTCTGCGCATTTTTTTTTTTTTTTAGTTTTTCTTGAGACAGGGTGTCGCTTTGTAGTTCAGGCTGGCCCTGAGCTCACTATGGAGCCCAGGCAATCCTCGAACTTAGCAATCCCCTTGCCTCTGCCTCCCAAGTGCTGGGAGTACAGTCATGAGCCACCAGTTCCTTCTATTTTTGAAATTTAAATGTATTAATACATTTTAGATGTACATTATGATCACATCCATTGGAGGATATGTACCTACCTGTACATGATATATCTTGGGGTTTTCCCCCCATTAACTTACCCCCATCCTGCCTATTTACAAAAACTTTGTTTCCATTTTTTCCTTGTTTTCACATATTTCTTTTTCCCTTTCTCTAACTAACCCCTTTCCCTATTTCCCTTACCCTTTTGGACCTCTACTTCCTATTTGACATTATCTATTGTACATTTGGGTCCTCATTTGCTCTTGCTGTTTCTCACACCAAGGACACATGTGTCCTATATATTTCACTTATGAGTATGGTCTCAAGGTGCACCCATTTAGCTATAAATATCTCTAACTTATCACTCTTTCTGGCTGAGTAGTATTTCGTTTTATTTTTTAAAAAACCCACATCTTCTTTATCCAGTCTCCACTTGATTGACATCTAGGCTGTTTCTAAGATTTAGCTATTATAAATTGTGTGCCTATAAAGATGGGTGTGCACAGATCCCTGTGGTGTGATGCTTTTAATTTTTCTGGGAAGGTACCCAGGAGAGTAATTTCTGGGTCAAATGGGACCTCTACTCCTCGTTTTTTGAGGAATCTCTATATTGATCTCCATGGTGGTTATGCCAGTCCACACGCCCACCTACAGTGGAGAAGGATTCCTTTCTCTCCACAGCCCCACCAGCATTTGTTGTTTGTTTATTTCTTGGTGGTAGCTATTCTTTTTGGAGTGAGATGGAATCTCAGGGTTGTTTTCTTCTACGTCTTTTGAATGACCAGCGAGGTTGAACAATTTTTCATGTTTAATTTCTGTTTTGACTTCTTCATCTGAAAAGTGTCTATTCATTTCAGATTGCCATTTTCGAATTGGGTCTTTACATTTGCAAAGTCTGATTTTTTTAAAGTGCTTCATATATTTTAGATAGTGGTCCTTTTTCTGAGCAACCGCTGGTTAATTTTTTTTCCCGTTGTAGGTTGCTTTTTCACTCTGTTGGTAATATTTTTCTGTGAAGAAGCTTTTTAATCAGATGAGGTCCCAGTGGATGCTTCTTTGTGTTAGTTCCCATGGTACTGAGATTGATTGGTTGGTTGATTGATTGATTGATTGATTGATTGATTGATTTTCAGGATGGGGATCAAACTCAAGACCTTGCGCTTGCCAAACAGGTGGTGGCGCCAGTGAGTTATATCCTTGGTCTGTGAGCTATATATCCTCTGGCCACTGGTGAGGTTTTGTTCATAAAGTCTTTCCCTACAGAAATGTCTCCAGGAGTTCTAAGTAACCTATCTCCCAGCAGGCTTAGCGTTTCTGTTTTAATATTTAGATCTTTGATCTATTTTGCTATCAGTTTAGTGCATGGTGAAAGATGTAGGTCTAATTTTAATCTTTGGCAGATTGAAACCTAGTGTTCTCAGGACCTTCTGTTAACGAGGCTATCTTTCCTCCATTGATGGTGTCTGGCCCCTTTATCAAAGGTGAGGTGGCTTAGTATGTCTGGAGTTGTTTCTCATCCTCTATTCTGATCTATTGATTCTTGAGGAATTTTATTTTATTTTTTTGAAGCTATTGTGAATAGTATTATATCCTGATTTCGTTCTCAGTGGGAACATGTTGATGTATAGCCTGGCAACGAATTTGTTCCTTAACTATTTGGTGCCTTTATGTTTTCTTTGGTCTAGTTTTGATGTAGTTCAGATATTATTCAGATATTTTGTGTTAAGATTGTTGTTGACATTGAGTTATTTTTGTATTGTTAATGCAAAGTTATCAGATTTATGTTCTGTAAAGAAATTACACAGAACATAGCTTGTCGTTTTAATATCTAAGCAGAGTCATTCACAGGGTAGAAAATTTGGTTTTACAAATCATATATGATTGATGTATTTTCTAAGCATTGCCTTGTACAGGGTTTGTATGTTAAAAGTCCTCATTAAGTCATAGAGTCACTAGATTTTCTTCTTAAACTTTTGTAGATCTGTTTCTCAAATTTTATTCTAGGAAATGTTTTTTTCAATCAAATATCAGATAATTTTGACTTCATTCCATTAATTCTTTTTTTGTTTGTTTGTTTTTGAGACAGGGTCTCACTTTGTAGTTCAGGCTGGCCCTGAGCTCACTATGGTGCCCAGGCAAGCCACTGCGAACTCAGCAATCCTCCTGCCTCTGCCTCCCGAGTGCTGGGATTACAGGCGTGAGCCCCCACGTCCGGCATTGCGGTATGCGGTGTTGATTGTTGGTGGGCGTGAGTCTCCATGCCCAGCATTATATGTGGTTACCGGGGATCCAACTCAGGACCTTGCGCTTGCGAAGCAGGCACCGGAACCACTGAGCTAACCCTCTGGCCCCATTCCATTAATTCTAATATGCCTCTAAATGACATCATCATTTTTGGCCAGAAACATGGAGTGTGGGTTTTAGTTACAATTATCCAGATGATAACACTGAATATGTGGATAGAGTACCAGCCTTCCCTGGATCAGAATGAAGGCCGAGAGGGGGCGCACATGTCTTCTTTTCTTAATCTCATTGATGTCAGAAGGAGGGCTAGGGTTACAAAGAGGGTCAGGGATCGGATTAGAAGTTGGGGTTCAGGTTGGAATTGGGGATAGGACTAGAGGTTGGGGTCAAGGTTTAGGGTTGAAAATGGGAGTCAGTGTCAGGGTTGGGTTGGGGTTGGGGTGGGGCTAGGTTTAGGGATGGCGTTAGGGGTAGGATTAGGTTAGGGCCAGGGTTAGGGTGGATGGGGCTGGAGGAACTCCTGCCTCTTTGATCAGATTCTTAGTGTGGAAGGAGGCACAGTGATCCGCGTAACCAGCCTCTTCCTGTGGCTGGGACCTGGGTCACCAGCCAGAGCACATCTAGGACCCAAGTCTTCCTCCGTGGTGAAGGGATATTGTGGATGGAGCAATAAATACAACTTCCAGCTGACAGAGACTCAGACTGTTCATGGAAGCATTCGTGCTGCTCAAGCCTTGACACAATTGGTGCTGTAAAATTATATTGTTATAAATGAGTGAAAACAGCACAGACTGCACTTGGTGACCACACGTTTGAGAAAGAAACCATAGCACGTGGTGTTACGAGTGGGCTCTGTGATCCAGACGTTCTCATGGAGTTTACATGTCCAGGATTTTCATTACTGTGGCAGTCGGGTGACTGAGACCTGTCAGAAGCTTAGTGCTCCCGACACTGGTCAAGCCTCCCCTGACCTCGGGAAGGATCCTGGCCTCAGGTTTTCATGAGTCAGACGCGCTAGCGCAGCTCTGATGAGCACTTACCCTCAGCCTAGGCTGGGTACAGGTCTGGCACGGAAGCTGGCAGAGCCCCCTTGAGGGGTGGCACAGGAAGCTCTGCTCCGACACCAGCACACCTCATAGCTGGGGCACGGGCTACCTTGTACTTGGGCTCCACCGCAACGTGTCTCTGAAACCTTCTTTGGAGCAGCGGCTGCACCCGCAGGAGACAGCGGTTACCTATGTGCTATGGAGGGGGTGGGGCAGCGTCACAAGGAAGGTTTCCTAGTCATTTTCCTGGTTGCTGAGACACAATGCCCAGTAACCACATCTTGGAGAGGCTTATTTAGTTCACAGTGTGTAGAGGTTTCAGTCTATAGTCAGCTGGCTCCAAAGCCAGGAACCATGCGCAGGGCACGACAGGGAAGCAGAGTCAAGGGTGGGAGGGGAGGGAGATGAGCCCTTCCAAGCCGCCTGCCCAGCGATTGGTCTCCTCCGACAAGCCCCACCTCCCGACATCACAGTATTTAGCTCTGAAGTAATCGGTGAACCATTCCCCCATTAGTATCATGACCTGTGACCACATAAGGTTTGGAGGACATATAGATATAAAGCATGACAGAAGAATCCCTTCAGCGCCTCCCTCCAGGTTCTGTGGGGCTGAGGTTCCCCCGAGGGTGGCTTGGTGGCAATTGGTCTACACAGGAGTTTACCCAGCCCTGTGGCTGGGTAGGTCTTCAGACGAGGCACGCAGTGACACAGAATTACCACCAGAGGGCAGCCGCGCCTCACTTTGCGGTCACCCGACTGAGGTTGCCAGAAGCCTTCCCAGAGCGCCCGTTGCTCATGTGGGCAAGAGAGAGAGAAGGGGGTTGTCCTGAGCCCTCATCCACCCCCTCACTTTCCCCTTGGGATTTTTTTTTATTTTTAGGCGGGGGCATGGTCTCGCTTTGTAGTTCAGGCTGGCCCTAAACTCACTATGTAGCCCAGGCGAGCCTCCGATTCAGCAATCCTCCTGCCTCTGCCTCTCCAGTGCTGGGGTTACAGGTGTGAGCCATCACGTCCAGCACTGTGGTGTGTGGTACTGATTGCTGGTGGACGTGAGTCCCCATCCCCAGTATTATAGTATGTGGCTACTGGGTATCAAACCAGGGACCTTGCACTTGCTAGGCAGGCGCTGGAACCACTGAGCTAAATCTAAAGCCCCGTCCCTTGGGTTTTGAATCATAGATATTATTTTCAAAATCTATCTGAGAATGCATAGCATAAAGGGAATACATGTTAGTATATTTATGACTATGTCTACTGACTTGTGTTTCAAGTGTTTTACATCTTTTCTTATTTTCCCAGGAGCAACTCACTTTATTTATTTTCTTTCTTCTCTCCTCTCCTCTCCTTTCCTTTCCCCTCCCCCCTCCCCTCCCCTCCCCTTCTCTCCCTCTCTCTCTCCCTCCCCCCTCTATCTTTTTTGGAGATATTTTCTATGTAGTCCAGGCTGGCCTTGAATTCGCAGCAATACTCCTGCCTCAGCCTCCTGAATTCTGGGGTACCACTACGCCCAGCTTTCTAAATTACTTTCTCATTGCTGAAACAAAATAACTACACTCAAAGTGAAAGGAGGGAATGTGTACTTAGCTCACCTTACAGTATGTAGAAGTTTCGGCCCATAATCCCCTAGCTTCAAGGCAGAGGGGCACAGCAGACAGGCATCACAGAAATATATAGTTCTTGGCAGCAGAGGGCAGCGACGGACAAGGCAGCAAGCAGGGAAGCAGCAAGCAACAAGGGACAATCAGTGAACCTGCTGCGGTTTGTGTTCAGATGTCCCCACAAAACCGCATGCAAATGAGGTGGGACTTTCTTTTTCTGAGGTAGTTGAATCCAGAATGTGTGATGCTGAGGGGGTGTGTTTACTAAACCACTACACATGAGTGATGAGTTTGATGTCGCCCAACGCCGTCATTTGAATAAGATAAAAGGGACAGAAAGATGCTGTTAAACCCTCGTGTTCCTTTTGCTGCCTCTTGCCCACTATGTTTCTCCTCTGCGACGCTTGTTTGCCATCTCAGCCATGGAGCCAGCTGATTATGGACTGAATGTTCTATGAATGGGGAGCCAGATAACCCCCTTCCTTCTGAACTTTGGGTATCAAGTGTTTTGTCTCAGGCGTGAGAGAAAAGTAACCAAAACCGAGCCACTTTCTGTACCTTATATCCTATCCAGATTACTCGTACTTAGAGTGGTAATGCTCACACCTGGGGTGAGCCTTCACAGCATCCATTCCCAGAACTGTGCAAGCCAATCACTGGGCTAATTTAGTGACCTGTCCCCATCATCACACACTCTAGATCCAGCCACCTTTGCAAAACCCTACGTATGGCCAAATTAATAGGTGGGAATTTAGACATAACCCGTAACACTGGATCTTAATTTTGTCTGATCTAGGAGATGTACATTCAGTTTCTGTTCTTTCCACGGTAACTCTAGAAATCATGCCAGGAATTATTGTTATTTTAGTTCTTCAAAATTGTAATCATTTAAAAGATAGTTTTAGCTTGACAGGAAAATTGAGAAGACAATTATCTGTCACAATACACACCTAAGGTGGGGATTTAGGTCCCCCCAGAGAAAGAGTATCTCCATCAGTTATTCAAGATTTCTTTGCATGAGAGGTTCAGGTCCCTTTGCCATTTACTTAATTGCCTTCTTCGGCCATAGTGACAATCCTTGTTCAAACTTTCCCTCCGGATATATGAGCTCTGTGGTCCAGGTTTGAGTCACACGAAGCCTCAGGTGACACTTCTCTTCGGGCTGAGTTCTTGAACTTCCGGTGCTCTCCATAGTGCTGACGTGGGACAGCACGCAGTGACTCAGGACAACCACAAGAGGTCGCCCGAGCTCACAGAGTAGCCCCAGACACCCGAGGTGATGGGGCCGGGCTGCCCAGGTGGATTCCACACCTGCCTGGCTGTGCTGTAGGCTGAGCGAACCCTTAGTGGCAGCAGGTCAGCTCAGGAACCCAGCACCGCACAACTGGGCGCGGGCGGGGCGGCTGTAATATGTCCTACGAGCCCCTCATTCTGTCGACACCCCTCAGCGACCCTGCCCTTTGGGCACCCCTCTCTTTTCTCTCTGTAGCAGAAGGTCCTCTGAAGACTCCAGGTCCAACTTGCTGGATGTCTGGTTCGGGTCCACGGAGACACGCGGTCGTGCACTCTAAACTGGGGCCACGCTAGAGCACCGATCAGAGTAACCCCGATCTCTAGTTTGATCCGGTGAGTCCCCACCCTAGGGAGACGGCAGCTCCGCACAGCCTCCTCCCGAGACAGCCGCCTTCCAGTTTCCAGACAACAGGGCCCCCGGGGTCTCTCCCTGAGAGAAGGATGAGCCTCTCCCCCGACTCCCTCAGCCTCATAAAACATCTTTATCCCCGCAACAAGGCAAAGTCGTCCCTCTAGCCAGGGCTCCTACCCTAACAAAACCTGGACCAGGGACCCCTGATCCTGATGAGCGCCTCGGAGTCACGTGCAACCCTTCATAAGACCACGTGGGGGCAGCAGAGCCCGCTGTCAGAACGGGCTCAGGACCTACTCTCCTGGGGCTGAACTAATCAGGTGGGCATGAGCCCAGCCCGGACTCGGTGATGACCCTGCCCCTCACCCCTCGCGCCTTGCCTACGTCCTCTGCCTTTGGGTCCTGCGCGGTGACCCCGTGCGGGGGGAAAGCCGGATTTCAGACCGTTAGTAGATGGGTGGCCTGGGTTCCCTTAGTTAGGCTCTGCTGCGTTCCCGGGAGTTTCCGGTAGCCTTGCTGGCCGCCTTGGCCTTATGCTGCCCCTTCTCCTGTCTTGGGCTCTGGTTGGCAGGCGAGGAAGAGGGGCTGGATCGTGTACACTAGGGTGGATAGAGAGGACATTGGCCGTGAAGTGAGTGAAGGCGGAAGTGGAGGTAGAGGTGAAAGTTGAAACGGAGTTAGAGGTGAAGGTCAAGGTCAAGGCTGCAGTGGAGGCGAAGGAGGCAGGGACAGAAGTGAAACCTTGCAGGGGCACCTGTACAGGCCAAGCGCAGGCTGCACAGGGGACCTGGCACAAACTGTGACATGGGTGGGTGGTCACGGAGGGGGCTCATGATGAGCGTCCAGGAAGTGCAGACGGGAGCCGAGGTCGGGTGACTGGGAGGTGAGGGTCCTTGCTGATTCGACCAGCCAAGCCCACACGGAGCTCTGGGAGACTGGCTGGTCTGGCCGAGGGGCATCCATCAGCACAGGTGCAGGTGCGTACCTGCAGGCGCTTTCTGCAGCGACTCTGCCTAGAGCAACCTGGCTGGGCCTCGTGGAGCACCGAACCAGCAGGGGGCGCGCGAGCCACAATGTGGAGCAGCAGTGGGCCGGACAGAGGTCTCGGTGGATGTTGTCGGAGCTCTGACCCACGGCGCAGATGCCCCCGCACCCCGACAGTGCCCAGGCCGTGCCAGCACACCTCCAGGGCTCAAGCAGATGCTCTTGAGTACAGTCACCCCCGTCCGCTTTGGCCACAAGGGTCACTTCCACACACACACACCCCGGACTTCCCCCTGGCCCTAGGACCCCCTCCCCCCAGTGCTGGCTGCAGAGACGCACGGGGGCGACAGAGCCTCAAACTGAACCCTGGGCCCCCGCGGGGCAGGGGTCAGGAGAGATGAGGAGCCGCTGGAAAAGGAGGGGACGGTGCCCACTGCTCCTTGTTTAGCAGGGCCTGGTTTTGGCCAGCAGGTGGCACCCTCTCAGCAGCCTCTGACTGGGCTTCTGAGTAGCTCAGGCCTGTCCCTGGGGACTGCCTGGTGAAGTCGCTCATGGAAACTTGGGTGGCTGGACCCAGGTCACTGAGAGAAAGACTCGAAGATAGAGCTTGGCTGGCTGTGTCCGAGGGGCAGGAGGATGCTAGATAGTGGGTTCCATGGGTGTCCAGCTCACTGTGTGAAGGACACCTGTGCGGGGAAGATGGCATCTGTGGACACACTGGAGACCTGGAGCCCTGAGGGCCCATCTGCAGACAGAGCAGGGGACCCTGTTAGCCACCGTCATGGCCTGGGTCTGCACGTACCTGTGCTGATTCACTCTGCAGCCTCAGGGCCAGCTGTCAGAGTTCTCCCAGTGATAGCGTGTGGGCTGCCACTTGTCCCTCGGTCCCACTGAGTACTCTGCCTTGGACAGCCTCTGTTCTCCCTGAGCATGAGGCACGGCAGCTGCTGGCCACCTTTGGGTGATCTGGCCCCAATACCCACCCTCATAGGCCATGTGGTCCTGGCCCATGTCCTCATGTGGGCCTGCTGACACTCTGGGGATAAAAGGCCCTGAAAAAAGGCTCCCGAGGACAAGGCCCCTGTGAGCTGAGGCCCTCAGGCTGCTCTTTGGGAAAATGCTGGAGCCCGTCCTATGGGGCAGCACGGGCAGCCACAACCAGGACGGCCCCCAGGCGCAGGCTGTTGTAGTCTAGGCCCCATGGGAGCAAAAGGCCGCCCTCATCCACTGTCCTGGACCTTGGTGAGGACTGTGAGGAGCATGAACTCCGGGTGGAGCCCTGCGTCCTGGCCTCCTGCTCTGGCTAGTTGAGCAGGCTGTGACCACCTGTGGCCCCGCCAGCCCCACATATCTTCTGAGCTGTCCGTCAGCTGGGCTGGGGGGACAAATGTATTCAGTGCAGGCACAGATAGAACCTACTAGAGACCCCAAACTGGGATCCACTTTAGCGGGTTGTGACTTAGGGCCCGACAGGCAGCAGAGGATAGGAGTTGGAGGTGCCTCCCTTCCTGTCCTACCTCAGAAGTCCCTTGTCCACTGACCACAACTGTCTCCCCGCTCTGCTCCGTCCGTACCCTTCTCACTCTCCTTGGACCTACTGACAGCCCTCCCCCTGCCTCACACCTACTCTTCCTTCCCTTTCCCTCCCCCTTCTTTCCCTTCCCCTCCTCTCCCACCCCACAGGACACTCTGCCTCCTCCTCCCCGGAGCCTTTCTGTCCCCATTGTCTGTAGGGAGCCCCTAGCCTGAAGAGCGACCTGGAGCCCAGCCCTCCTCCCCGGCTCCCCTCCATTTCAGGCACAACCCTGCCGCTACCCTGAACCCCTGCTGTGCCTGGTGATCTGCCGGAGCTTCCTTGCAGAGCTCTGCACCTGCTTTGTCTCTTAATGTTACTAAAGTCTTGTCGGAGGACAGGTGCTGAGCACAGACCTGCCTGATATCGGGGGCTCCGGTGGGGAGCTAGGGGAGCCTGGGACTCTGGTCTCCTGTGGGACAGGACAGGCACTGAGGATGGGTACTGGGGACCCCGAGGAGCTGGGGTGACTGCATGATCCAGCCCTTGCCCTTTCCTCTGGACCAAACTCCTGGAAGGTGGCCCCGTGCCATCCCCTGGCCTCGCCTCTGTGGGCTCCTTCCCTCTGCCCAGCGGCCCTTAACATGGTGTTGAGCACGCACAGTGACCCCTGCTGAGATGGCACCTCTTCCCCTCCGCTGGGCACCTGCCTTCCCAGCTGCCCTCTCCATACACTCCAGCCCTTAGTCCTAAGAGTGGGCCAGGAGTCGAGTGGGCTGCCCACCTCTTCCTGTGTGGGGACTGAGCCGAGCACGTCCTGGGGCCTGGCCAGCATTCAGGGACTGTGTTTCCAGCAGGCCCCAGGGCAGGAGTAGTGGCCTGGCTGTGACTAGGAGGAAGTGTCCGAGGCCAGCCTGGAGGATGGGCAAGCACAGTGAGCGTAGCAGCGGACACGTGTCAGGAGTGATTCTACATAATTTGGGGGGAAAATAATTTCACAATTAAAACTATGATTAGGCCTAGTTTTCTTGCCTACAGGCTAGCAATGGCAGGTGGACATAACTCTATCTTCACCTCTTGCAACAACAAAGACTGCAGTGGTCCCACATGCTGTGATGCTCCAGGCCAGAACCACACCAGTTTAAGACCCTAGGACCTTCATCTACATAATTCCTCATTGTTCTAAAATGTACCGAACCGCTGCTCTTTGAGTGACCTGTTACATTTGTTACTCTTTTCTTAATATCATAATTTGTTTCCATTTTATTCTTTTTTTAATTTTTTAATTTTTATTTTTTTGCTTTTTGAGACAGGGTCTCGCTTTGTAGTTCAGGCTGGCCCTGAGCTCACTATGCTACCCAGGCAAGCTGCCGCGAACTCAGCAATCCTACTGTCCCTGCCTCCCAAGTGCTGGGATTACAGGCATGAGCCACCATGTCTGGCATTGTGGTATGCGGTGTTGATTGTTGGTGGGCGTGAGTCTCCACGCCCAGCATTATATGTGGTTACTGGGGATTGAACTCAGGACCTTGCGCTTGCGAGGCAGGAGCCGGAACCACTGAGCTAACGCTCCGGCCCCTTTTTAAAAAATTTTTATCTTTATTGGCACATTGTATATACACATTGTGATCACACTCAATATTGGCAATTTGTACCAGTGTATGACACAAGTTAATTCTCATTTTTTCCTGTTCCCCTTCCCACCCTACAACTCTCCACCCCTAAAAGCATAAGCTTTGTTCCCCTTTTTTTAAATTACCATCACAGTTTTTTCTTTATCTCTGATTACACACTCCTTACTCTTTTTTTTTTTAATTGAATTTGTTTTTTGTTTGTTTGAGACAGGGTCTCGCTTTATAGTTCAGGCTGGCCCTGAGCTCACTACGTAGCCCAGGCAAGCCTTGAACTCAGCCATCTTCTTGCCTCTATTTCCTGAGTGCTGGGATTACAGGCGTGAGCCACCACACCTGGCACTGTGGTATGTGGTACTGATTGCTGGTGGGTGTGAGTCACCAGCCCTGGTATTGTTATATGTGGTTACTGGGGATCAAACCGGGGATCTTGTGCTTGCTAGGCAGGTGCTGGAACCACTGAGCTAAATCTCCCACCCAACTGAATTCTTTATTGGTACATTTTATATACACATCACAATCACACTCAGCATTAGAATTTGTACCAGTATATGACATGAGTTAATTCTCATTTTTACCCATTCCCCTACCCACCCTACAACCCCCACCCCCTCTATGCATATGCTTTCTTTTTTCTTTCTTTCTTTCTTTCTTTCTTTCTTTCTTTCTTTCTTTCTTTCTTTCTTTCTTTCTTTCTTTCTTTCTTTCTTTCTTTCTTTCTTTTTCTTTCTTTCTTTCTTTCCTTTCTTTCTTTCTTTCTTTCCATCATATTTTGTGACTCTTGATGTACCAAAACTACTGCCCTCTGAGACATCCATTATTTGCTGGTCTCTGGTCTCTGTTACATTACTTACTCCTGATGTACTGAATAAAAGTGTGGCAAGTTTGAATTTGCCATTTTTACTTCCCAGAATAGCATGGATCAGGCTCAAACTCAGCTTCTTCTCTAAGTCTCATCTCTGTCTATTTATTTCTTAATGTACCTTGTGCTCACAGGAGACTAGAATTTAACCGCAGAGGTTCTAGTTCCTTCTGCTTTCCCTGTTCCCTACAGACATGGGCATCTGTGGGCCTCCCTGGGCCTCCCAGTGGGCAGTGTGCACACACACCCCGTGAGGCCCCCACAGAGGGCCCAAGGGTGAGTGGGAGCAACTAGGGTGTGGAGGGCCAGAACCTGTCCAGGGCTCCCCAAAGCTCTGAGCGCATGTGGTCCAGAGAAAGGCATGGGTGACAGGAAGATTGGGAGGTTTGTTTTGTGAGTGTTTTACTAACTGTGAGTGCATGGTAGTGACTGTGCTAGTATGTAATGAGTGTGTGAATGTGTTAGCAAGTGTGTTATGATGTGTTAGCAAGCTAGTGTCCGTGAAAATGTGACTGGTATTGAGGGTGTGTAGGGAATGAGCTATTGAGTGTGTTAGTGTGTGTGGTACAGTGTGTCATTGTTCTTGTTTGGGAATGTTTTACTGATGCTGTGTTATTGATAGTGTGTGTGAGGGTATTACAGTGTATGTGTGTTAGTGTGAGTGTGGTAATGATACTGTGTGAATGTATTCGTGATTGTGTGCTGGTGAAAGTGTTAGTGTGTGTTAGTGTGTTAGCAGTAGTGGGCTAGTGATAGAATGTATGAATGACTCTGAGTGCATTTTAGTGAGAGCATTAGTGACAGTATGGGTCAATAGCGTTAGAGTGTGTGTTTTGGTGTGAGTGTGTTAATATTAATGTGAGTGTATTAAAGTGTGTATGTGTTAATGTAAGGGTATTAGTGTGTTAATGGTGTTGTGTGTGTTAGTGAGTGCTAGAGTCCAAGTGTGTGGTGGTGTGAGTGTCAATGTGTATTTGCCTCTGCCCTCACTGGGTGTGTCCCGTTGCAAGATGGGGCATGTGCCTGTACCATCTGTGCGGTTAGTGTGTGGCTGCATGTAGGCCAACTCAGTGTGGGTATGTGTAGCATGGATATATCTGGATTTGTGTCCATGCACAGTAGGTTCCCAGGTCCCCTAAATGGAGCCCCCACCCAAGGACAGCCTGAGGGCCCCTAGTCCCCTCCCATAGTTCATAGACAGTTTGTGTCTATGGCTATGTGTACATGTGTGGCTCCTGAGTAGCTGTCCCTGTGTGGGCAGAGTACACAGTTGTGTTATTTTGGCTGAGTGTGAGCCTCAGAAAGTGTCTGACTCTGTGGGGGTTTGTGGGGACAGCCATGTCAACACCAATGTGCAGGCATCTGGGTATTTCTGTTGTGTGTATTTCCAGGGGAACTGTGTGGCTATCTGTGTGTAGTCTGTGGGGTGTGTGTGCCTGAGTGTGTTTGCAGTTCTCTGTATCCATGTGTATCATTGTGTGTGTATCTCTGTCTCTGTGCCTCTCTGTATGAGTTTGTGTGTAACTGTGTGTGACATACCAGTGTATCTAGGTATCAGTGTGTGTCCATGTATCTGTGTGTCACATGGCTGTGTATACCTGTCTGTCTCTGTGTCAATGTGTGTATGTGTCTGCAACAGTGTGTGTCTGAGTTTATGTGTCACTGTGCAGTGTGTCACATAGCTGTGTGTGTCTGTGTCAGTGTATCTCTGTGTGTGTCTGAGTGTCAGTGTGTGTGTACTGTCTGCATGACTGTGTTGCTGGGGGACTGGACACACAGGCAGTTCTCTGCTTTGTCCTGTCACCTGGGTCACACCTTGGGTCCTCCCAGAGACCCCCTACACACTCACAATTGCCCCTGGAGGGTGGGCTCTGGGAGCGGAGGCAGGTGCAGACCCTCCTGCAGCACACAGGACTGTGTTAGTGTGAGTGTATGTGGGTGTTAATGATAATGTGTGGGTGTGTTAGGGAGTGCTAGAGTGCCAGTGTGTGTTGGTGTGTGAGTGGTGTCTGTCCCTGCTCTCACTGGTTGTGCCCTTTTGCAGGATGGCACATGTGCCTGTACCTTCTGTGTGGTGGGTGTGTGCCTGGCATGTAGGCCAGCTCGGTGTGAGTGTGTGCAGAATGATTAGCGTGGATCTGTGTCTGTGCACAGTAGGTCCCAGGCCCCCTGAATGGGCTGAACACCGGACTGCTTGCCCAGGACACCCACAGGCACATCCCAAATCTGGGCACCTGCTCAGTGCTCCTCACTCATGGGGCCCACCTTGTCCTGGGACTTGGCTGCTGGGTGAGGGGACAATGGAGTCCCTGTGTGGGGCACAGCCTTTCAGGGTCTTTGTGATCTGGGGACATAGGTCTGGGGAGTTGTGGGGAGGCCCCAAACTATCACCAAGGGATGCATCCTGGGGCCCTGGCTTGGCCAAGACCGGGCCCGGATGGGGCAGTAAGAAGTGTGGGAGACAGGATGGCCTGTGAGGAGCTGTGTGGTAGGAGGTGAGTGTGGGGGCCCACGATACCCCTCCAAGTCTCTGCTCTCTGGCTCTCTCCTGGCCCACTTGCCCTGCAAGGTCACTGTACCCCCCACCAGGCATGCCTGGGCAGCATCCTTGGGCCTGGTAGTCCACCTGACCACAGTGCAGGCCTGGCACCTGGGGCTCCCTGCCCCCCACCTTTCCTCATGCAAATCCCCTTGGTTTGTCTCTTTGAGTTTCCTTCTTGAGGCTGACTGGGGGTTTCCATCTGGCCCCACCTGCTCTGTGGTTCCTGTTTTCAGCATTTTTAGAATGATTTGCAAGTAGTGTTTGTGCTGCCCATGGGGTGGGAGTCGCAAGGGCGCTGGGGTCTTGTTTTCCAGGGTGTGCTAGGGTGGGGGTGGGGCGGGCAGGGTCACAGCAGCCCTGGCCTGGTCATCTTGGCTCCCTGGCCAGCAAGGCCCACCTAGGCCTAGGCTCACCCCAGTCCACTGCAGAGCATGGAGGACCCTGACACACACAGCACATAGCACACTGTTGTGCACACTCATACAACCCTGCACTAGGCGCCAGGCCACCTCATGGTTCTGATCCTGGCCAGTTCTCAAAGCTCTGGGCAGAGCCATTGTGGTGGCCTGAAGCTGTACATGTGGCAACTATCTGTATTCTGAGCTCGCAGGGCAGACAGGCAAGGCTGTGGCCACAACCCTTTCCCAGCCCATGGGCCACAGTTGGGCCAGCAAGGCCCATGTGAGTGTGATGCGTGTGAAGGAACAAGTATGTGAGCATGTAGAGGGAGTATGTAGCTATATGTGCTGTGCGTGGTCGTGCCATGTACATGTGTATGTTTCCACATTCCCAGGCCTGGCTTGTCTTCCTTGGGTTCTCCAGACCCACCAGGACCAGGCAATGTCGAGGCTGTGGTCAGAGGTGCTCCAGAACAGAGTCATAGGACTGTGCTGGGTGCCTCGGGTGGAGGCACAGTGATGTGTTTTTTGTGTGCCTGTGTGGGTGACTTGAGAGTCTCTATGTGTTTGTGCATCCCTGAGTGTGTATCTATGTGTTTGTGTGTCTGCAAGTGCTTATGTAGATGTGTGTCTTTGTATGCGTGTGCATCCATTTATGTGATGTGTACCCATCTGGCCTGGTTCTGGTGCAGCTGGGTGGGCTGAGCTCCTGCCTGTGTCCGAACCCAGCCCTCAGTCAGCAGGCCCCAAGCTGGCTGCGAGGGAGTGGAGACTGGTGTCAGGCCTGGAGTGGAGGCCCCAGCAGAGACACCTGACCCGGACAGGCCAGGCCTGGTGAAACAGGCTGAGGCAGGGGATGGAGGAAAATAAGGTGACAGATGAGGCTAGGGAGTCACACAAGAGTCACAGGCTGGGGCTTGGGCTCAAGGCCTGTCCACAGGCCACATGCTCACATGGCACATACCAGCTCTTTCAGAGGGATACACACACATACCACAGGCACACACCCTCAACTGTGAGCCACAGACTCACTCAGGATGCCTGAGAGGGACCTGGTGTTCCCATGACACTCTTCCATGCACACACACCATGATGCTGCCTTCAGACCCTGGCCCTCAGGGTCTCACACTCAAGTCCCCAGCCTTGGCCACTTCCTATGGCACCAAGCAAGCCACTGAGTATCTGGGTCTACTGTCTTCTGTCCTGTGTATTACCCCAAAATGAAACCTAGATGATGGGCTAGTGGCCTGGGGCCTGGGTCATGCACAGGAGCCTGGAGAACCCCTGGATGCAGAAAGAACTCCAAAGTTCTCGGCCCATAAGACCAAGATCAGCCAGGGCCAGCCAAGCCCAAACAGGGCCATCAAGGATCGGCAGTGCTCTGCCTGGATCAGACTCACCAGCAGATGCTCACTGCACCCATGCCAAGAAGGCCAAGACAGTCTTTGCCAGGCCCTAGCTCTCTCTCCAGGCCCTACTTCCCTCTGTGTCTCCAGGCCCAGGTAGGTGCAACAATGGGCATAGCCCTGGGATCATGGCAGGACATAGACTTCCAGCAGGGAAAATGAGATCCAGAAAGGGGATGTATACTAGCATCCATGTAAAGAGTTTTTACTAGCTGTTTCTCAGATTGCTATAGAGAATATACAAAGAACTTAAAATATCAACCCCCCCAATTTAAAAAACCTATTCAAAAATGGATGTCTGAAGTGAACAACCATTTTTTTGAACAGCCATTTTTTCAGATGATGAAATAAAAGCAGCAAAAAAAAATATGAAAAAATGTTCAACATGGCTGGTCATTTGAGAGATACAAATGAAAACAACATTGAGACTCCATTTTACTTAAAAAAGAAAGGCTACTATCATGAAATCAATCAACAACAAATGCTGGTGGGGCTGTGGGGGGAAAGGAGCCCTTCTTCACTGTTGGTGGGAATGTAGACTGGTGAAACTACTGTGGAGATCAGTATGGAGATTCCTTTAAAAGCTAGGACTCAAGGTCCCATTTGACCTGGCTATTCCTCTGCTAGGTATATACAAGAAAGAATTATATCACAGTGATATATGTACAACTATGTTTATAGCAGTTCAGTTTGTGACAGCTAAATCTTGGAAAAAGCTCAAATGCCCATCAACTGGAGAATGGATAAAGATGTGTATGGGCCGGAGGGTTAGCTCAGTGGTTCCGGCGCCTGCCTCGCAAGCGCAAGGTCCTGAGTTCAATCCCCGGTAACCACATATAATGCTGGGCATGGAGACTCACGCCCACCAACAATCAATGCCGCCTACCACAATGCCGGACGTGGTGGCTCACACCTGTCATCCCAGCACTCGGGAGGCAGAGACAGGAGGATTGCTGAGTTCGCGGCAGCTTGCCTGGGCACCATAGTGAGCTCAGGGCCAGCCTGAACTACAAAGCGAGACCCTGTCTCAAAAAGCAAAAAAAAAAAAAAAAAAAGATGTGTGTGTGTGTGTTTTAATAAAACGATGTATTATTCAGCCATAAAGAATGATAAATTTGAGTCATTTATGCTCAAGTGGATGTACCTCAAGGACATACTCATAAGTGAAATAAATAAGACATAGATGTGTAAGTACCATATCTTTTCTCCAGTATGAAAAACCATAGGTATAAAATGCCAAAATGTATGATAGGTAATGTGAAATATGAAGAAAATATACAAAAGGAAAATGGATAGGGTAGAGGAAAGTATAAAAGGGAAAAAAAACTTGTTAGTAAAAAAGTGGAAACAAAGATTATGTATATAGAGGTCAGGAGTTGTAGAGAGAGCAGGGAATGGGAAAAAATGAGAATGAAGATGTGTTATGTACAGGTACAAATTCTCCA
>PVIC010029919.1:0-22240 GCA_004025085.1 Thryonomys swinderianus
AAACAAAAAAAGGTTTCATGGTAATCTGTTAAGATATTTAACTAAATGTGGCTAGTTTTTCAAAGTACTGTTTTATTATATATAAGGAAGGCTGAAGGTTTACTGAAAAGTTAAAAATGACAATTACAGCCAGGCATGGTGGCATACATCTGTAACTACAGCATTTGGGAGCCTGAGGCAGGAGGATTGCTGTGAATTTGAGGCCATCCTGGGCTACACTGCAAGCTCAAGAACAGCCTGAACTATAGACCAAGACCCTGTTCAAGAAAAACTAAAACAACAAAAACCAAAAAATGACAACTATCACTGCATGACATACACTGTGTATAATACATTATCCAACTATCAGTAAGAAAAGATTTTATAAATATGCTGTGGTTCCTATGTGTAGTTCTGAAAACTCAGAAACAGCTAAAAATCCAGACCTGAGGTAAAGAGTTCATCTGTGGCCTGCCTGCTCAATGGGATATCATAATATTCACTAGGAGGCTTTAAAAATGAGGTTTACAAAAATGTTTAAAACCTTCAACAGACTTGTCATTATGCAGGGAAATGTTATAAACCAAGCCTGACCTTACTACACAGAATACTTCTACGAAATATAAAAGTAGAGGTAAACCATTTTCTTCCTCCTTCTCTTCTGCATTTGTTTAAATTTAATTTAATTTATTGGTACATTACATATACACATCACAATTACACTCCACACTGAGAATTTGTACCAGTATATGACATAACTTAATTCTCATTTTTCCCCTTCCCCTAACCACCCTACAGCCAGGTCCCCTCTGGCCCTATATACACAAGCTTTGTTTCCTTTTTTTTAATCATCAATTTTTTTTATTTCCCCTCATTTTTTACCGCTAAACCCAATTTCCCTTTGAATATTTACTATATCACAATATTGATCATGCATTCTAGAACACATTTACAACTTCAGTTTCTCATTCTAGAGAAAAGATACGATATTTACACATCTGTGTCCTATTTATTTGACTTATGAGTATGTCTGTAAAGAATGCCCATTTGAGTATAAGTGACTCAATCTCATTTTTGTATTTCCCAAAACTTCTGCAATGAACATGTATTTATGAACATATGAACCTCTTCCATTTTAATATAAAAGTGTTTACCAGGCGTGGTGGCTCACGCCTGTAATCCCAGCACTCCGGAGGCAGAGACAGGAGGATTGCTGAGCTCGAGGCTTGCCTGGGCTACATAGTGAGCTCAGGGCCAGCCTGGACTACAAAGTGAGACCCTGTCTCAAAAAAAAAAAAAAAAAAAAAAGTGAGTGTTGTTCTTTCAGTCTTCTGGAAAGAGTAGCACATTCACAGGGATCCAGGTGTACCCTCTCGACAACCCCTTGGTCCTGTCCAGAGGATACTACTGTCAGATGGTGTCAGCAGCTGGGGGGCTGATCCAGCACCCACATCTTTCACCTGCCCCCTTTATTCCTGATTCAGTGACCTAAGCTCTAATGACCAGGGGACAGTTTCAAAATCAAACTAGTTAATATCCAGTCCTATTGCAAAATTGGGAAGGTTTATTGGTACAGGGAAGAAAACTAGCCTAGAGCAAACTGAGGTTATATTTCTAATTAAAACTCCAAATAAGGAAAAGATCAAGAGATTCAAAAATTGTACAGTCACATAATCAGGTAACTTGATTATTTTCTTTTGTTCTGTTTTGGGTACTAGGGATCAAACTCAGGAGTTTCAGCTTGCCAGGCAGGTGTCAGAACCACTGAGCTAAATCCCCGGCAATCAGAGATGTTAAGAATCTATCATCAGTCTTAAAAAGATCCTTGTTCCATCTAAGATATCCTCTCTTTTCTACTTTTTAAAAGCTCTTGACAGATTCCACATCACTGAAGGCTAAAGTGGACTACTGATATGACCACCTATATTCTTCTTTCTTTTGTTTTTAAATAATCTAGCCAGATAAGACTCCATATTTTGGTTCTTTTGTTTCAAAATCACCTTCACTGTTCTTGGCCCTCTTTCCACATTAATTTTAATATCATCTTATCAATAATGATGAAAAAATCTTTTGGGGCTTAAGAGGGAATGGAGCTGAATTCATGGACATACTTTGAGGAGAATAGTTTAATTTCTTATTTTTTTTTTTGAGATAGGGTCTCACTTTGAAGTTCAGGCTGGCCCTGAGCTCACCATGTAGCCCAGGCAAACCTGGAACTCAGCAGTCCTCCTGCTTCTGCCTCCCGATTGCTGGGATTATAGGTATGAGCTACCACACCCAGCAAGAGGAGAATAGTTTTTTAAATGTGAAATCTTCCAACTATGAATGGGATAATGGGATGTACATGCTAGTCAGCTTTTCCATTGCTTGGATCAAATATGTGACACCCACATCTTGAACAGGGAAGGTTTAATTTGGTTCATGGTTTCAGAGGATTCAGTCCATGGTTGGCTGGCTCTAATGCAGAAATATGGCAGAACAAAGCTGCTTAGTCCATGGTAGCACAAGCAGAGAGGAAGTAGTCAGGGACTAGGCAGAGACATAAAGGTGGTCCTTCCATGACCCAACTAGACATATCCAGAATTGTGGTTTATTAATACCCTTGGCTGTTCCCCAGGCAATCAATGATCCACTTATCTGTCCCAAAATAGTATTATTAAGTCTTTTTTTCATGTTTTTCAACATGGTTCTACATTTTTCTCCTCATGGACTACATCTCTGGAACTAATTAAGCCTTTTTTTTTTTTTTTTGAGACAGTGTTTCACTTTGTAGTTCAGGCTGGCCCTTTGCTCACTATGTAGCCCAGGCAAGCCTCAAACTCAACAATCCTCCTGCCTCTGCCTCCCAAGTACTGGGATTACAGGCTTGAGATACTACACTTGGGATTGTGCTGTGTGGTACTGATTACTGGTAAGGGTGAGTCACCATGCCTAGTATTGTTGTATGTGGTTACCAGGGATTGAACTCAAAACCTTGCACTTGCTAGGCAGGTGCCAGAATCACTGAGCTAAATCTCCAGCCCAATTAAACCAATTTTTATGACCCATATCTCTACTCTTCTGCCAGTGAAGAGAAGAAAAGGTAAAAATGAATCTGGATAAAGCTAAACAGTCATTCTTGACTTTTAGGTAAGTTGGTATATGTTAATATCTTCCTTTTCATATTAAAAAAAGTAAGACTGAAAAGTACTGATGGCACAGAAAAAACAGCATCTAGCTCTTAGACATCTCTTTGATGCTGTTGTCTTCTGAGAATCTTCAGGTCTAGTCTCAGAAAAATAGCTGCTACAACCCATCTCCCCAGCAAAGGAGATCAGGTTCATAGGTTCAGAAGTGAACTCATTAGGATGGAGTTTTAATAGTGCACACTGGTTAAAACCACAGACATACTTTAAAAACACGGACATCCACCCAGTGCCAGCTGTGTGGTATTCGAGCATTGCTTCTTCCCACTTGCCTTCAGTTACAGGCTGCAATATGTCCTTCAAAAAGATATGGTAAAATCCTAATCCTCAGTACCTTGAATGGGATCTTATTTGAAAACAGGGTCTTTGAAGATGTAATCAATTAGATGAAGTCACTCTGGTTTCCCGATTCACTATCACTGGTGTTCTTTAAGAAGGAAACTTAGGAATGGTACAATGAGGCAATTTATCTTTCAAGTCAGAAATCTAAAAAATGGTTTATCTTAGATATCTATCCATATCTCCCTTCTTTCACCCTAACATTCAATCAGGAACCCACACCAGAACTAGGCCTATCTGCTGAGACTAAACTAGCCCCTCCATCTTTCCTCTTGCAATACTTCTGTCTCATGCTGCCTCATCTCCTTACTTGCTAGACCCACCTCTGTCCCCAGCTCACCCCTCAGAGCATCCCCCAAAACATCTGACACAGAATTCAAATCAGCCACATAGTTTGGCTCACTGTAAACCTTTCTTCCCTTCCCAAGGACTCGAGGAAACAGTCTGTGTCTACTCCCCATACCCTGTGACATATGAATTTAATAACCATATGACTGTGACCCTGTCCTATCCCATTTGCACCCTGTATCTCTCTGGTGTGGAAACATATAGGACCTTAAAACTCACTTCCGAAAGTCTGCAAGTAACTTGAGCATGTCATCATTTGATAGCTTATTGCTGTCTTGCCTGTAGACGGCAGAAAATCTGGCATTTTTGTCGAGGTTTCCAGCTGTATCCTTAAATAACGTCCTGAAATAGCAAAGCAACATTTCAAAACTGAGTTTCCAAAAGAGAAAAACAAATCCATCATTTAACTCTGGTTTCTATGCATAGGCTAATTATTATTCCATTGGCTGTAGCCAACAGAAATCTCATTATCTAAAAATGTGGGAAAGTATTAATGAGGATGAACACAACTAACTCAATTTACACAGAAAACAGTTCTACCAAACATGCTTGTGCGTAGAAACAATATACACATTCAGACACTTACAAAGTAAAGACCACAGATGGAGGCCACTACAGTCTCCTGAGGTCACCATGCGTTCTTGCCTGGAGGCAGGTGCTGGGACCCAGGAGACCCCTGTAGCAAACCTGCTCACTCTGCCAGTTTAAATGGCTGCTCCCTGGCCTGCCTCTTTCCTCTCTGTGACCCTGCTAAATAGCTTTCAGAGTTGGGGCTTGTTTACTTTCAATTTCACACATTCAAATTGTCTTCAACTCTGGATAATAAGCTATGTATCCATCTATCTATAACTATATGAACATTATAAAAGATGTTCCCCTTACCTAGCTGCCCAAGCAAATGGCATTCTGTACTGTCCTAGCCTTTGGCATGCCTGTTTGGCATTCTTCAGCACCTTCTGAGCAACCTGAAAGACATCAGAATACAGCCATGAGAATACTGCAGACCCTGGACAGGTGAACTAAGATCTAAAGAGCTACCACTACACATTTGTTCAATAAACTCTTGCCAGAACATTATATGCAGGAAAAGTACATATTACAGCACTGACTATGGTTGGATTCTTATCTAGTGCAGGCCTTTTTATTTATATTTGGCAGAGATCTTAAAGAATATAGATTGAGCATTGTTTTCAAAACACATGTCTTTTCTTTGGTCTATGAATGCAACAAGCACACTATTTAACAGACTTTTATATTTCTTTTTGACTAAGGGCTACTTTAGTTATAAACTCACTGAGTTATTAGTAAATTCTGATATTTTATATCCATACCAAAATACATATTATTAGAATTCAAACGAGAACACTAGCACACTAGGTTTTGAAAACTCCTAATGTGTACTAGTCTGTACAGATTCCTGTACTCGAGAAGATATTTATCATTAAGACATAGGTATTGACTTAAGAGTGTTTTCAATTGCTAGAATCTGCTACTTTCTAATGGTCATTTTGTTGTTGTTGTTGTTGTTGTTGTTGTTATGGGTTGACTAACTCTAGTGCAAAACAAAGTATATTTACTTTTGCCTAAAAACATGCTGGTATGGAAGTCTACTACTAATTAACTATGCTTCTGCTACTAAAGTGATCAGTGCTGCAATTGATTTTTCACATTTGCCTGCACTGTGATAGTGCCCTGTTAGCTTGACTGATTCAGATAGAGGTAACGACCTTATGTTACTTGATTATATCAAAGTCAAACCAATTTTGTGCTTTCCCAGGTGGCAGAGTCAGCATCACTGTTAGAACGCAGCATATTAGGACTTGTCCCAAAACTCCTGGATCAGAACCCACATTCTGAGAAGCTCTTCAGGGAGCCATGTGCACCAGCAGGGGTGATGTTAGCATTATGAGGAGAACCACAGAGCAATCTGTCTGTAGCCACATGGAGCCCAGCTGTGTGTAAAGGGCACTAAGGCTCTCTAGTGTCTACTTTTCTCACCTGACAAGTGAAGGACTTGGGCAATACTTTTCATGATCCCTGATAGCTGCGAAACTTTATGATTCTCCTACAGTCACGCTGTGAGTACTGCTGCTTCACAAGTGAACCGGGAAATACATCTTGGTTGAAACAGATGCAAGGAGATGCCCTAGTGCTGCTGTTTCCCTTTAGTAGTGTACGTTCACCCTGCCTGAATGAGTTAGTGGGGCCTAGGACACATGCAGTCTCTTTCCCCAGGGTCCATTTATTCAAATGGTTCTAGGTTCAAGATTTTTAGGTTTAGTAATAATGAGTATGCTGTGGAATAAAATGCAGTATTTTCATAAAATTTAAAGCTAAATTAAATGTCACCTTTCTGATGATCACTTTAGAACATTTTTGTGAAAACTCTAAAAACATAATATTGGGCTGCGGATGTAGCACAGTGGTTCCGTCCCTACTGGGTAAGTGTAAAAATATAATACTGGCAAGGACAATAGCCCTCAGTAGCTTACTCACACCAGCTCACACCATGTGCCAGAAAGTGCCAAGGCAAGTGTCCTTTGGACATTCTATCTGCAGGACACTGAGCACATTACTGAGGCTTCATAAGTCTCAGTGTGTGAGGAATGAAAGGAAATTTCAGACCAGATGATTTCCAGTATTTTTAAAGTATCCAGTACTTTTCATTCTATGGTAATTTAAAAAATATAGCAAATATCCATCTTGTATGTTTCTCAAAGTTCCTGCCCCTCCTCAACAAAAATCAAAAGGACCTGAATCACAGACAGCTCTGGCCAGGCCCTCTAAACCAGAGGGATCTCCAAACTCCAATCTCATGTGTAAGTGGAAGAGAACTGAGATGCGGCCCCAGAATCTGGGAGACACAAGTAAAACTGTGCCTACCTATGCTTTCTAACAGAGTTTACTATCAAACTGGTAATTCCCTTGCAAGCTATTTTATGATGTCAGAACAGAGTAGGGAACTAATATATTTTATTCACATGTGGGATTACTTCCATTAAAAAGTGGACACAGAGACTGAGGGATTGTAGTTCAGTGGCAGTGTAGGAGTTAGTATGTGCAAAGCTCTGATTTCCCAGTTATCCTTGCCACCGAGGGGCCCATAATGTTAAATAGAAAGGAAATGTTTATATATTAAGTACTGTTCATTTCAGAGTATAAGTAAGGATAGCTTACCTTTGAATTCACTGAGCATTATATCTTGACAAAGTCATTTTTTTCAGACTGACTTTCATTATCACAAAACATTAAAAGCCATTCATACCTTAGAAGAGTCTGAACTTTTCATATATGGCTCAGCACAATGTGTGATGCTCCCTTGAAGGACTTTCTCAATTCTGGCCACAAGAAATATATCTGGATGTGGACATGTGACTGAAAATATTCCCTAGGAGACAGTTTTCCTCAGTTAGAATTCACAGCTGCATTCAACAAAGCCCAGGCCCATAAAGCAGTGACAGACAGTGAAACAGTCCAAATAGTGAGAATGGAATAGCAAACTAACGAGTGAGCAAAGGTGACCATCTGCTCAAAAAGTATTCGGTGGGGTGGACAACTAGGAGAAAGCTTAGAAAAAATGCAAAATCAAAACCACCTCTTCCTCAGTTTGCTTTTCCTGTCTATTTACTTAACAGTGTCCATATAATTAACACTCTAACTTGTGCATTGCAAGGTCTCACTCTGGGTTATCGTGCATTTCTGTAGCATGTGAGAGATGAGTCCGTGCTGGGTCCCGACCCCCACCTGCTTCGGGTACTGCATGGAGGCTGCATGAAGGACATCCTGGAGGGCAGGTGGGCTCTGGCCGCCATTCAGCAGAGCTGGGGAAGAAGGAGCCAGCATCTGCCGCACGGAGAGGTGATTCAGGTCCACGTGGAAATCAGCTGAAATCTTCCGGTTGTATTTTATGTCAAACAGGGATAGAGTAACAAAGAAAGGCTCTACCTAAACAAAACAGAACAATTCAGATCATCACTATGGCTCAGGCAGCTGGGGAAAAACATGGTGGTGTCACAGAAGAAATGAGAGACTGATTTATGACTGCTCCCACAAACGACGACTAGAGATAAATAGTTCTGTCTTTTACCACACAGAGAATTAGGTTATAAAACTTTTTTTTTTTTTAAAGCAAAGCAACTATTTACCTTTATGTGCTCTGGTAAAAACATAGGCTCCACAGAAAACAGACTGTGGCTCTTCCACAAGCATCCTATTTAGGCTCCACAGAAAACAGACTGTGGCTCTTCCACAAGCATCCTAGGCAGTGGCAGCAAACTTGTGGCATATGTGCCTCACAGGCTGTTTGGTATCACTGAAAGCTCGTATAGGTTTGTCATCACTGAACAGGATATAATCCACAACTTGGAACCCTGAGTATAAACCCACCTTCCCTAACCTTTGCAAATGTCCTCAAACATCCTGTCCCTGAAGGTGAAAGAGTCCCCATAAATACCCTGATCTAAACCTTGCATTTGTTTTGCATCGGGAACTAGGATTTCAAAGCCAGACTGCACTGTACATGAGATCACACCTGGGATCTTTGAATATTAAAAAGCCTTTATTTTTAAAGAAGAAAATTACATTTGTAGTGGGTCCTTCTTCATTTTCAGCAACACAGCATTGCAAGTTGAAAGATAAGTCATTACACTTGACAAGGATCCTTTTTCCAAACTTCTCTTCAAATGGCTTGACTTCTGGCTCAGCTGATGAGAAATCAAGCTTCTTCAAAAAGAAATGTAAATATATAAATATGTTATGTTCCCTTTTAAAAATTCCATCATAAACATACCCAGAAAAACTGCCTGAAACACAGAAATGGTGTATATACTAATTTATTTACAACAGTATTATACATTGCTTGTTGATACAAAATAAACAAATATCAAAGATCTCTTTGTCAGCCTCTTAGTTTTATATCTGAAATATTGAAATAGTTCTTACCTGGGCATCTGGGTCCAAGTAAAAAAGTTTAACTCTGCTTTCACTTTTCAGTTTGATTTCTGCTTCTCTGGTACTCTGATAACAAGATAAACAAAAATGGGTATTTAACAAAATCCTTTTTAACACACAGGTAAACAGCTACATACGAAAGCTGCCCTATTCCAGTGAGTCAGGATATTAGACACTCCTGCCTCATCCCTGAGAAACAGCTGCATTTCAACCATCAGGAATAGACCATGACCTGTGCAGCATGTGAAGTAAATGGTGTGTGGGAGGGGCCGAGTTCACAGTTCCCTGACCTCACAGGACTGTCAACCAGCTGTAAGTCAAAAGTAATACAAAGAAAGCAAGAGAGAATAAGTAATTTCAAAACTGTTACAAAAGGCTTCATAAAGCACTAGAATGTGGGACAGGTTCTCAACGAAGGGGCTAAATGTAGCCAGAAGGAAGCACAAACATTCTCGGTTGACTGCAAGGGACACTTTGATAGAGGCTGTGGAGAGAAACGAGTGTAGACGGTAGGAAGGACTGAACAGGGTCCAGGCTGAGGGTACAAGAACAGGAAGAGAAAGCATACATTTTAAATGGTGGGGAGAAAGAACCAGAATAGATCTTGAAGGACAGTAAGATGCCAATTCATCCAGTGAATACCACATGAGCACCTAGGAGGTGTGAGGGAGTGTGGTGCATGAACGAAGTCATGAACCCCCAGGCACACCAGCTGGAGAGCAGCTGGGAACACAGGGAGCAAGAGTGACAGAGCGCAAGGAACGGTAGGCCCCACCTGGACTAAGGGGGAGCATTGGGAAAGGCCTCCCGGAGGAAAGCCTCTGTTGGAGGACAAGCACTTCTAGTCAGGAAAGGAAAGGAGAGCACTCTTGGGGGGAAGCTGCAGATGCGAAGAGACACGTCCTACCTGAGCAATGATCAGTCAGTCACTCAATACAACTGAATGGTAGGGGACAGGGGGAAAAAGCAAGCAATGAGCCTGGGAGTTGTACGCTAAGGACTGGCGATTTCAAGCAGAATTTAAAACAGGCAGTAATGCTATAAGCAACAATAAAATAATGACTTCTGCATGATAGAAGGATCCTCCAGGTAAGGCTGAAGCAAAGGATTAGACAGACTAAATCTAGGAGGTGTATAGTACCTTCCTTGGGTTTCACAACAGTCTCTTAGGCTCACAGAAGCCCCACAACAAACCCCGTATTTCTGTCTTGATTACCCTGCTCAATGGTGGTTCCATTGACAGTGATAGATAATTTGGATAAAGAGCAAACTTCGGCAAAGATGACAGACAACATGGAGTGTGAGGCAGCCTATGGGATTTCAAACTGAAAATGTCCAGGAGATGGTGAAAAATACCGGACTTGAGAGAGGAGCCTAGGGCACATGCAGTCCTTGAGTAAAATAGCTGAATCTTTCCCCAGAGTCCATTTATTCAAACGGTTCTAGGTTCAAGATTTTTAGGTTTAATAATAATGAGTATGCTGTGAAATAAAATGCAGTATTTTCATAAAATTTAAAGCTAAATTAAATGTCACCTTTCAGATGATCACTTTGGAACATTTTTGTGAAAATGTGGAGGGGAAGGCTGGAGGCAGGGACTCAGAGACCAGGGCAGGGGTGGGAGGGGAGTCCTGGGAGTGGGTGGGTTTTCTGAGCAAAGCGTGAAGCCAAGTGGGAGGACAGGACACCAGGGGCTCCAAAAGAGAGACGGCTAGAGGAGAAGCCGGGGAGGAGCAGGCGTGGCAGGGACGGAGGGGGAGACACGGGACATGGGAAATAAAAGAGATGGGGCTTCTAAGACACCCACAAGAGAGATGTCCTCTCTGACCTCAACTGTTTATCCTATCTGTCCCTCTACTATCCTATCTGTCCTGCTCTCCCTGGCAACCACAGCACTACTCTTATCTCCAGAGCTAAGTGTATGGAGTCAGAATAGAATGTCCTGTTTCATCTGTTACTTTCCCAAGGATATGTCACATCTCAATACTTGAACAGGGGGACGCGACAATCATGGTGGAGAAGTTTTTGTCCTCTCTATCGGTGGCTGAGTGAGGACTATTACTACATCTCTAATCAAGGCTAATGAGAAATTAAGCATGCCCTTAATCTTGAGAGCCCTCAAGTTGTTATACTGGGCCCCTAGCCAGGTTCTATGACTGGATTTAACCGAATGTCTATGTCTAAATGAAATGATCTCCTTGAATAGTAAGAAACAGGCACCTGTTATTAACTAGCTAAACAATTCAGTGTTAACTAGCAGTGCAAGGTACTTTGCCTCCCTGGTCCCACATTCACTTCTAGGTATTAAATGTTCAACAGAATGATGGTTCAAGTCTCCTGTGCTAGTGAAGTTTACCTTAATATTAACTATGGGAACTTGAAAGCTTTCGGAGTAAAACAGGCCTGTGGCTGAGGAAGGCTCTCCTCATATGAGAAATGAAATTGCTTCATTTCATTCCAGGTTGTTCTCACTATTCCTAACTTTTCACGTCAAAAGAACTAGAACCTATGTAGGCAGAATCTAATTAAATGAATGCAAAGAATTTGTTTTACACTGTACTGCTCAGGATGTTTGCTGACAAAGCCATCAGTACTAGGTGCTGCAAGCCACCACCATCCACAGTGTATTCTACTTCTGAATTATCTGCTTTACTCCTTCAACAAAGCAAAGACTGTGATCTCAAGCACTAACATAGAGCAATGGATTCTTCATGTAAATGTGATTCCTAGTGCCATTTTGAAAGATACTTCTTGTCTCAAGTTGTCAGTGCTAGGAGATGAGAAATGAATAAAGCAAAGAAAACTATATGAGTTCTTCAGAATTAGAAGATGAGTAAAGATGTTGAACATATGAAAAGAAACAACTAAAATAACAGGCAAAATGAAAACAACATATGCTGACTGTTACTAACAGCCAATAAATATATTCTTCATCAGAGTTACTGCTTAATGTGAAAGAAAGGGCAATGTTAGATGTACTAATAACCTAACAGCTGTAACCTACCTGACACAGGCAGCTCTTCCATGAGTAGATTAAAAAAAAAAAATTCAGCTTCTGAAATTTCCTCCCATACCTCCCCAGACCTAAAATTATGCACTAAGCAAAGGGGAAGCCTCACAGAGGCTGAAGGGAATCACCATGTAAAATCTAGGAGGTAAGAAAAATAGGCTTAAGAGGGCAGCGCTTCACCTAACAGGGAATAGTAAAGATCTAGAAAAATAATAATAGTGAAAGCTGCTAGTTTTTGGATATAGCTAACATATAATCTAAGTGGCCATTTAAATTTTATACAACCTAGGGCCAGGGATGTAGTTCAGTGTTGGAACACTTGTCTGGCAATGTAGTTTTATTTTCCAGCAAACAACAACTAAAACAGCCTCAAATTATATGCAACTTTACAATCAGAAGGCAAACAGTATTGCTATCAGTCTTGTTCATTAAAGCAAACAAGGCTAAGCATGTTGTCCAAAGTCTCACAGCCTTAAATGGAAGCTAGCCTGTCTGCCTTCAGAATACCAGCAGTGGGGAACCTCTGACATGTGTGCTGTTTGTGTTACTGAAGGCTCTAAAAGCTTTGCCATCAACACATTCCCACTGGCTTGAACCACCAGTGGCGCATGCACGACTGTCTCATCAGGCAGCTTATACCACCTGGTGGAGTTGTCCCATGCCACCTGATGGGACAGTCGTGTATGTACCACCCGTGGTTCAGATCTCCCTAGCAGCAAGACACACAAACCATGTTCCCATCATGAATGTGTTAAGTGGTGAGGAAAAAAAATGGAGAAGAAAAGGAAGAAGACAGGAGAGGAAAATAAAAGAGAGGAAAAAGGGGAGAGGGGAGAGAGTAAAGGGAGAAAGAGAGAAAAAAATGAACAAACAACTCAAGAGAGGAAGAAACTTGAATGGCAAATATATGAAAGCATGAAAAATATCACTAGTAAGCAGCAACATAAATCAAAGCATAGTAAAACATTTTTCACTCTGATGACAACACAAAAAAAAGGAAGAAATCAGTTTGGTGAAAGAGGAATCACAACAAGTTAACAGCTTATTCTTAGGAATAAAGGATGCAGGGAAACATTAACCACCACCACCTCCACCACCTCCTCCTCCTCCTCCTTTTTTTTTTGAGACAGGGTCTCGCTTTGTAGTCCAGGCTGGCCCTGAGCTCACTATGTAGCCCAGGAAAGCCTCAAACTCAGCAATCCTCCTGCCTCTGCCTCCCGAGCACTGGGATTATAGGTGTGAGCCATCACACCCGGCACTGAGCTATATGGTACTGATTGCTGGTGGGCATGAGTCAACACACACTGTATTATTGTATGTGGTTACCCAGGATTGAACTCAAGACCTTGCACTTGCTAGGCACGTGCTGGAACCACTGAGCTAAATCTCTGGCCCAACATTCTATGTACAACTCTGTGTATTTCTATTTATTATACCAAGCACATTTTTAAAATTTACTTTAGAAAACAATTTTACTTTTAATTAAAAATTTTAGAAAAGTCAGTAAAACAAACTCTTATAATACATAATTTTAAATCTAAGACCTCACAAAATACAGCTGGAAAAAAAAAAACCCTATTATCCCAAAGATTATGTAGCTGAGCACTTTTCAAAGTGAGAGAAACCAGCCCTGTTCTTAAAATAACCTGTGGTCAGTCTATACTGGGGATGTAGGAAGAACTGCCTAGCTTTTCCCCAAACGTCTTATTGCAACCCCCCCTGCTCCTGCCCATTTGCTCCTCTGGGTTCAGCAGAGAGAAAAACAGGAGGAAAACACAGAGGACAATGGCAGAAACTGGTACTTGCTTAGACATCAAAGAAGAGGATGATTCAGCTGTAAGAACTTTTCTCCTGTCCTATCCAGGGATTAACTTTAAATTCACTAAAAATGATATGCACTACTCATGTTTTGTCTTAAGTAGTTATGGATCAAACATTTAAAAGTTTTCAGCAAAGGGAAGAAAAAAATATGATGGTGATAAAAAAAAAGGGGGAAACAAAGTTTTGCATATGGGGTGGGAGGTTGTAGGGTGGGTGGGGGAATGGGAAAAAATGAGAATTGTGCCATATGCTGGTACAAATCCTTAATGTTGTGTGTGATCATGATGTGTATATTATAATATACCAATAAAGATTCAAATTTAAAGAAAAGTTTTCAGAAGGAGCATACTCTGTAGTCCTGAGTGTACTACACAGTCAATAAAGCGACCTAAAGCCAAGACTGTGGCCAACAGCATCTTTTTTTTTGCGAGTCTAGGAAAACAGCATCTTATTTTGAGGAGAGTTTTCAGAAAAAAATATGCGGATTCTTGGGTCATTAAAATACAATGAGTTGAAATAAGAGGGCCTATCAAAATATATGGAGGCCAGAATATACATTTTTCAATTTGAAGGACAATCATGACTTGTTTACTTCTAAGACACCTAACTCCCCAAGACCATTATCTCAGTCCATGTCACAAAGCTAGGACAAAGCATTATAGAATACAGAGGCCCAGATATGGAATGCCACATGCCCTAGCAAACACACCTTAGCCTACTTCTTTGTATCATAACACAATGGCAATGTTTTCTGGATAGAAACATACGGGAAGGTGCGTTTGTTACAGAGTTAGTTTAAAAAAATTACAAAAAGCAACTGCGAAACTATTTTGAGTTCCACAGGGTCTGCTGAGATAATAAAAGTCCAAGCCACCAACCTCTGTCCTGTATTCACTTGTGAAAGACTTTCTTAGAAAGATAAGTTCATTTACTTTAAAAGGATTTAGAAGGAATAGAAGGAACAATTTGAGTTGACAAGAAACTGCTTCTTTTTTAGAATCACTAAAGAGATTCAACTAAGAGTGAGCTGCTGTTGTTTGGATACAAAACAAGCGCAAACATGGAGGAAAATGTAAAGGGAAGCACAAGGGTTTTCTTCACATAATTTTTACATAAAGAGGTAATCTACATGTTTCAGTGTGATCTAAGATAAATGTAACCAGAAGAAAGAAATTATGAAGTAAGTAAGAGTGGGGATTATAACCTGACTGTCACTTCCTGACTGTTTAGTGGAGAAACCAATGAATTAACCCACGTTTAAGTTTGGTGCTATATTCCTTTGTATTTATAACAAACATTGTTTGGCTCCACATTGCAATAGGAGGAAAAGGACAAGTTTTAGAGTAGATACAGCATGTCCTGTAATATGAAAATAAAGATGTCACTACTAAATGTACCAGCATAAATTCCAAGAATATACAAAATATCCTGAAAGCCTAAGTCTATTTCATTCATACCATAAGTAGAGGGCCCCTCCATAATATACCAGAATGACACATTGTTATTTTTCCACTAAAACAACTTCCTGCTGATCATATCCTGTTTGGCTATGTCTTAGTCACAAAGGAAAACAAACTGGGAGGACAGGATAAATGCAGCAGAAAATGGAGCTGAAAACAGAAAAGCCTGCCATCAAATTCTTTCAGCCATATTCTGCCTTCCTCCATTGTTTTAGGCCTTTCTCTGCATCTTAACTACTTACCAGTCTAATTATTTAAATATAGGATGATCAAAACTTGTATATTTTAATTAATTTTTATAAGACAATATAGCAGGAAATATGAAAATGACATCAAATTTATTCAATGCAAGAATCAAATGGTTGAAATGACCCCTGTTTGAGCGATGCTTGGGATAGTCAGTACCTAAACAAATATGCTCCCCACATGATATTTGGGGTGAATTAAGTGGTTAGCTGACCCGACATCTCCTTTACCCTTTCTTGCACTTCTCTTGCCTAGTATTTTCTAAACCCTCCCATTCCCCTCATCCTCTCTACTCCAAACATATTTCAATCACTGATTGTGTAACCATGGAAACCATTCCCTCTTAAACAGGATGACCAGATACCCGCCAACACCTCTGTTTTCTCAGTAGATACAAAGGATCCTCATCCCAGACACCACAGGGGTATGATAAACAGCCAAGCCGTGGACTGTGAGGGACTGGGCACAGGTCTCCAGCTGGTGCCTGAACCCCTCACACTGCAGACCACTGAGCAGATCATGAAAAGCCACAGGTGACAAGACAACCACATCCAACACTTAGCATGCTGGGTAGATGGCAATATACTTTACTTTCTTGTTCCCCTTCAAAGAATTACCTTCTGCCCCTTCCTACCTTCTTAAATAACATTTTAAAAACATCTGAGAGCTAGGAAGAAAAACACAAAAAGACTGCCACATTTGTAAGGTTTGATTATGATCCGAAGTAAAAAATGTTTTATATCACAATATAATTTACATCACCTATTATATGTCACATAATGTTGGACTAAAGCAGCTTGCCACAAAAGAGTACAAACTGGATGATTTCTTGCATGGGAAGGTCATCGTGAGTTGAACTAACCTTTAGTGATAGAATATCATCTGGGGGGGCATACAAGATGGTCTTCTGTGATACTATAGATGTTTTCTACATTGATCTAGGTGGGAGTTACATTGGGGTACAAATGCAAACCCAATCAAGCTGTATAATTAATCCTTGAGTATTTTACTTTATGTAAATTATACCTCAACAGAAAAAGAATAAAAATTAAAATAAGCAATGGTGTTGAAAACAGTTCTAAATATATATGTGTTTGTGTATACACATGTATGTGTATAATATAGAAATCTCCATAGGTCTTAGGATCACCCAATATGGATTATGCTGTTGAGGTCCAAGAGAAGAAAAGAGAACATCACTCTTGCATGTCTTCAAAGGAAAAAATACAGGACCCTAAATAATGAACATTAGGCTCAAATAATGAGTTTCCTCTTAAAATTAGGTATTCATTCTGTTTACTTACCAAGTGTAAAAAACTACTTTCTGGGTTCTATCTAGGTTGTATCACACATACTACCTGCTTCAACAAACTATAATTTAGGTTCAAATATTTTGCTTTGAAACATTTTTAATCCCCAAAGAGGAAAGCTAACTTCAACACAAAATATATAGAAGTTTCTAACATAATAAGGCTGGAGGTGTAGCTTAGTGGTAAAGTGTTTGCCTATCATGCTTGAGAGCCTAAAGTCCATTCCCAGCATGAAAGGGGTTTAAAAAAAAAAAGTTCCTAAGACAAAACACAAACACATAAACCAAAAAACCCTTCCCAGTCCAGGAGGAAGTTACAATGGTTAGCTCTAAAGTTAGCTTTAATAGGCAGGTGCTAAAAAGATTCTGTGGAAACTGTCAAATTCCAAAGAAAAACAATGCTCTAAAATCTTAGCCAGGAAAGAAGATTTATATTTGAGAATAGCCACGTTGTCTCGAAATAAAGGTCAATGGTAGTCTATTTATAATCCTATACAGACTAACCATGTTTCTATTACAGTGTTTAACATGTGGGTGTGTGGGGATCACTATTTCACTGTATTATCAAAAAAGAATAGAAAGGCAGTGACAGAACCAGAGCACAAAGGGCTAGAGAACACAAAACATTTATCATTCAAAAAAAGAATCATGCATAGATACATACAAGGAGACAAGGACAAGGATGTTCATTGTAGCATTGTCCACGGTAGAAAAAATGGAAATAATAGAACAGCGAAAATACAATGTTTATACAGTACAATAAAAGAGATGAACCAGATCTTTAAACAGGCTAGGTCAGATTTCAAAAATAGGGCTGAATTTTTAAAAAATTTAAAAGCAACCACAAAATAAAAAGTACAATAGGTTAGTGTTTGTGTAACATAAAAATCACCATATATATCATTATAAATAAATATATTTGGAAAAATATAAAAATAACCTGGAAGTAAGGCTCCATGATGTTTGCCTGTTGTGGTGTGGGGAAGGAGAGAATGGAAATGAGGACAGTGTTCGAAAAAAATTTCAACTGTAAAACATAAAATATTTCAAAATGTGGAATATTTTTTTATTTTATTTTATTTTATTTTATTTTATTTTATTTTATTTTAATTTTATTTTATTTTATTTTATTTTTTTGAGACAGGGTCTCGCTTTGTAGTTCAGGCTGGCCCTCAGCTCACTCTGTAGCCCAGGCAAGACTTGAACTCAGCAATCCTTCTGTCTCTGCCTCCCGAGTGCTGGGATTACAGGCGTGAGCCACCACGCCTGGCTGGAATATTTTATTTTTAAAAAAATACAGGTGCTAAAAAAACTACAGTAATAGATATGAATTTGAGTAGTGGCAATGTGGTTGTTTTGTTTCCCTCTGTGCTTTTCGGTAACTTCTGAACATCTCAAAATCATAAAACACACCTACAATCCTTTGTTTTTTAAAACTGAGAGTTCCTCAGGAACAATTTCTGTTACTTAGGCAGCCCCTCTTTAGTAGCAAGATCATCACAGTAACCCTCTTTGGAATTATGCCTAGTGATTTGAGTAACAGGAAGTACACATGTGAACACAGTAAACACCCAGTCATCATGGAAACACTTACCTGTGTATTTTGGTTATTTCTTTAATAACTTTAATACTGTAATGTAGTATCACATATTATGAAAGGACAAATATTTGAGGAATTATAAGATATATTTTGTAGGCTGCATTTTGGGAAAAGGATTGAAGTATCACTCAGAACAACGATGTACCTCGTATTTGGGTCAAAAACCGGCAGCAATCATAACATAACTGTTATTTCAAGAGATGCCATTCTGGATAAATTCATGAAATAAGAAAATTTTCAATAACATTCAAATAAGATCAGATAATATAAGAAGATATTACCTTGGCAAGTTCAGGCAGATAGCTATCTAAACTGGAACCAGAACCTTCCAATTTGCATTGGTCATCATCTAAAAAGGCAAAACAGGTTATCCAAGTCACTTATGGTGCAAAGTATTTTATTTAAAGCAGGAGAATGAAGGCTGTCTCTCTCATGTGCCTGAGTGCAATGGTTCTCGACACTGCTACACACGAGAAGTACCTGGGAACTCTGAAAAGCTTGAAGCACAGGCAGACTGGTGAGAATCAGAACCTGCAGTGGTTAGTACAGTGAGCACCTGGGCTACTCCGACTGATGCTAGCTGTAAATAGCCTCCACGGCCTCACCCAATCAGAATCTTTGGTGGTACTACAGAAACAGTATTTAAAAAACAAGCAAACAAACAAAAAAACCCACTATCTTGCATTTCTAGGGGGCAGCCAGGCCTGTTAGTCTTCTAAAGGGTTGAAATATAACATGAACTATCAAAAAACACAGGCAAACTTTTTTCATCAATTTAATCTGAGGCTCCGGTCCATCCTAATTTCACCTTAAAATTCCAAAGGATACTACTAATGCTAACTACACTTTCAGTGTGGATTCTATGATAGAGACTTGAGATATAAGATGTACCTTTTAGTTTACTCTTCACATCCAATCAGTAAGCTTTAATTTCCATTTTATAAGTGTATAAACTGAGGCTCAGAAAAATGGCTCATCTAAGGTCACAGAGCTTAAAAGTGTTATCACTAGGCTAGGACTCAAAGTCTTCCTCTTTACCTTCAATGCTAGGGGTTTTTTTGTAATTGTGGAATTTCTATACACAATGTCAGGGTACATTACACTGTAATGTGATACAATCTGGTTATCTGTAAAAGGCTCAGCTCTGTTCCCCTCTCATGAACCTGTGCAATATTTCTCCTTGCTATGTCCACCTGGCGAAAATAGACACCTGCAGAGCAAGTGTTGCTGTGGAAGGCTAGCCCCACATACCTTCATGAGAGTCTCCATTTCGCTTTTCTTGCATTGCAGCTTCAAAATTGAGCTGGAGAATCTTGTTTAGGACTGTGATCCATTCTTCCATTTCCACTTCACTGTCAGCTGCCAAAAGATAACTACTTTTGTCCTGCATCTTGAGCTCAAAAGCAAAACGTCTGACTTTGTTGTTCTGAAATGGGAAGAGGGTAGACACATTCAGAACTTCTTTAAAATAACTCCTGTCTTATTTGCTGATGAGTACTACCTCATTGGCACTGTAGACAAGCTACTTATAACTACAAACTATCTCTCATGAACCCCCATCACAGTCCACCTCCCTTCTTTTACTATTTCCATACTTTTATTTTTCCATCTGACTCATTACATTTTCTACATATCTTACTTATTATGTCCCCTGCAGTGAAACAGAAGCACTTCATGGGCAGATTTTTCTTTTTTTTTTTTTTGCTTTTGAGACAGGGTCTCGCTTTGTAGTTCAGGCTGGCCCTGAGCTCACTATGGTGCCCAGGCAAGCCACCGCGAACTCAGCAATCCTCCTGTCTCTGCCTCCCAAGTGCTGGGATGACAGGCGTGAGCCACCACGTCCAGCATTGTGGTATGCGGCGTTGATTGCTGGTGGGCGTGTCTCCACGCCCAGCATTGTATGTGGTTACCGGAGATCGAACTCAGGACCTTGCGCTTGCGAGGCAGGCGCTGGAACCACTGAGCTAACCCTCCGGCCCTGTTCCTATTTTTTTTGTTCCACACTAGATGCTTAATCATTAGAATGGTGTTTCCCATGTAACAGACTCTTGAAAAGTATTTGCTGATTGAATTAAATTTCATGCACAAGTTCTATCTGCTTTTCAAAAGTAGTGTGCAGTAATACATTTTTAAAAGCTATTATCTATCAGGATCTCTGACTTACTTATGTTGAACTGACTATGAATCCCAAAAGTTATTTGGTCTCTTTCTGTAGCCGTTTCTTGTCTCTTGTATGAGGTGACTGGTTGCAAGGACAAACAGTAGACCAGGTGCATCACAAGGAGTTTGCACGTGCACCAGACCAGGATGTGCCACCTTGGCACTGATGACATTTGGGTGGGTCATTCTTTGTCCTAAGGGAGTATCCTGAGCACTCTGGGATATTTAGTGATATCCCAGCCTCAACGCACTACAGAGCAGTGGCACGCCTGAGTAGTGACAAGCAAAACCATCTCCAGACATTGTGGTCTCTCCCAGAATCAGGATCATCCCAGGTTGATCACTCTAGACAGAGGTTTGCTCTGAGGAACAGTGTAAGTTGAGAGAAGAGAAAGCCCTCCAACTTGAAGGAGACAGAACACCCCTCTGCCTTATCAACTAAGATTCTAGCTGGTTTTCCACAGTCCTTGAGGGTGCTCCCAGCACAAATCTCAGGTACAGGGTGACCCCAACATCAAAAGATCTCTCAGGGTTTTCTGTAGCACAATGTGCAAAATATAAGGCCAAGCGCTGCTCTTGGCAGAGCAACACAAGCTTCTGTGACGGACGGTGTGCTGTGGGCTCAGTAATTATCACCTTGGATCTCACTTAAAGTTAAGGCAAGAATCAGGCAAGAAGCAAAAGGCTAAAAATGAAATCAGTTTTCTCTGCCCAGTCTCCACTCCTTCTATATAATCCAGACCAGAAAAGTTACAAATGGGACAAAAACAACACTTTGATTCTTCTTTCTCAGCCCGTTTCTTCAACTGCAGTGAAAGTACAATCAACCTCAAGGGTCCTAACATACTTCTTTTAGGACTTAAGATTCTAAATATTATTTTTATCAGGTCCATCTAAAATTTTCAGTTTAGGCTTTTCTTTCAGTCTACACCACTAATTTTCATGAGATATAAAAGCAACAGTGGTTAAGTAACAAATGACAACTTTTGACGATCAGTTTATAGACATGGGTAAAAACAAACTTAATAATTTGAAGTCTTAGATATAATTCTACAGATGAAAACCACCATTATCCACATTTGCAAAAGGAATCTCAAAGAAGAAACTTCCACAGAAGTCAGAACTTTAGATTCTGAAATGCACCTCAGAAACTAGCCAGCAGCTCAGGGCTGCTATACTTACAAATATCTGCACAGACATAGAAGAAAATGCTTACAAAGCAAAAATAATTACTTCCTACTCCAAAATGAAGTTCCCAAATGTATTGTTTGTTTACATTTCGTTTACATTTCTAAAATGAGTACCAGAAAATTCAGTTAACAAAAAGAACTTAAAGGTATCTCAACTGAATGCAGGTGAAACTATACTTGGGAATCCCACACAAGAAGTTAACTTACTTTATTAATAATTCACTCTGAGGGGCTGGAGATTTAGCTCAGTGGTTCCAGCACCTGCCTTGCAAGCACAAGGCCCTGAGTTGGATCCCCGGCAACCACATACAATGTTAGGCGTGGTGACTCACGCCCACCAGCAATCAATACCACATACCACGGTGCCTGGCATGGTAGCTCACGCCTGTAATGCCAGCACTCAGGAGGCAGAGACGGAGGATTGCTGAGTTTACGGCTTGCCTGGGCTACATAGTGAGCTCAGAGCCAGCCTGAACTACAAAGCGAGACCCTGTCTCAAAAAAAAAACAAAAAAAAACTTTAATTTGGACCAGAGATTTAGCTCAGTAGTTCCAGCACCTGTCTCACAAGCACAAGGTCCTGAGTTCGATCCCCAGTAACCACATACAACAATGCTGAGTGTGGTGACTCACGCCCACCAGCA
>PVIC010029920.1:0-22227 GCA_004025085.1 Thryonomys swinderianus
TATAATTTTAAAAAATTTATTGTTTATTGGTACATTTTAGGTATACATTATAGTCACATTCATCATTGGGAATTTGTACTTCTACTTGATATATTTTGGTTATTTTTTCCCATCTCTTCTACTCCACCCCTCTCTGTATACATGAGCTTAGTTTCCATTTTTCCCCTCCTCCAGCTCTCCTTCCCCTTTGAACACTTTCTTCCTATTTCACAATATCTATTTTTACACTTTGTTTTTCACACCAGAGAAACAACTTGGTATTTACATGTGTTCCATTTATTTCACTTAGGAATATGGCCTCCCTGTGCATCCATTTAACTCTAAATGTCTTTATCTTTCTTTATGGCTGACTGAGACTTCAGTTTATTTAAAAACCCATATCTTCTCTATTCAATCACCAGTTGATGGGCATTTGGGCTATTTCCAAGTTTAGCCATTACATACTGTGTCACTACAAAAAAATATGGAATACTTCATGGATTTTCATGTCATCCCTGTGCAGGGGGTATGTTAATCTTCTCTGTATCATTCCAATTTTATCTTTAAGTCAGAGAGTGACAGGAAAGAAGGATCACCCAAAGGAATACTGGCTTCTATTCTGGGGAGGGAATTAGTGTTTTTGTCTTAACGCAGAATAGTTGTATTGTTAGGTTTAATTGGAAATACGCTATTGTTTTTGGGGATGAAATATGTGTCTGGTGGTCAAGGTGACATGGATGGTTCATGTCATTGACAGGACTGAGACAGCTGATCAGGACAGCACACTTCCGGGTGTGTCCGTGGACAAACTGGGACGTCCTTAGTTACCAAGCGGCTCCAACTAATAGCCCTGTAGCCCGGACTGGATAAAAAAGGAAAAGATGGAAGTTTGCCCATGTTTGGAGAGCTCGTCTTGAAATGGGAGGCAGGGGCCAGGCACTGAATTCAGGGGTTCTGGTGCCTAGAAGCACAAGGTCCCTGGTTTGATCCCCTATAACCACACACCACAGTGCTGGGCGTGGTGACTCACTCCTATAATCTCAGCACTGGGGAGGCAGAGGCAGGAGGATTGCTACATAGTGAGCTCAGGGCCAGCCTGAACTACAAAGCGAGACCCTATCTCAAAAGAAAAAAAAATTCAAATTAAAAAAAATTTACACAAGTCTCTGATGGCACCCACAAAAGACAAGTTAGCTTTCCCTTTCCTTTCTTAAACTGCTTTTCTCTGCAAGATTCTGTTTCAGTCAATACCATTATTGCTACTCATACATTCTTTTATGGGTTTTCATTGTGTTAAAAAAAAAGGCAGTGGCTATGTAAATGAGTGGAAATGGACAAAGAACATCAAGTGAGAGGTACAGGGCATAGGCTGATAGCAGAATATGGACAAACTGGCCTAGCAAGCACAGCATCTTCTACTTCAGTGCGCTTCCCCAGAGTATGTGTGGGGCCAGGATATGCTGGTGACAGCCTCTTTGGGATATTATGCAGGTCACTTGAGCTCAGACTGAGAAGGATGGCTTTAGGGACAAGGCTCTCAGGACAGGCTGGGTGTCGAATCAACAAGGACCTAGAGAAATCCAAGTGGGGAAATGACGACTGGGTGGGGTTTGGGTTGTCACCAGAGACCTCAGTAATAGTATTTCCAGCAGGATCTGAAGAACATGAGAGCTGGCAGGGAGGGCACGAAGAGGTCAAAGGGCTTCTGTGCTATTTAAAATGTAGCAGGAATCAGGTGTGGCATGTGATAATCCTAGCAATTGGGAGGCTGAGGCAGGAGGATCACTGCAAGTTCAAAGCGAGCCTAATGTAGTCAGGTAAAAGCCAGCCTGAACTACAGTGAGAACAAAACAAAACAAAAGTCCGGGATTTAGCTCAAGTCGTACTGCGCCTACCTTGGGAAGCACAAGGGCCCAAGTCTGATCCCTGGTACCACCAAACAACAACAAAAACGTAGAAAGTTGGGCACATTTACTAAGGACAGAGTTTGAGCACAAAGAAGGAAAACTGAAGGAGAAAGACCCACCCTGGAAAGCCAACAAGAAGGTAGGTGAGGAGGGGTCAGAATGGGACAGCAGCACAGCTAGACTGAGAAAATGAGACACCTGGCAGCCACAGGGCTGCTGGGAAGCCTGGGCAACTTTCTTGATATACTGGGCATGGCACGAGCTAGAGACAACCACTTTCTTTAACAGTGCTCAGCCAGCCATGGTGGCTCACGCCTGTCATCCCAACACTGGGGAGGCAGAGGCAAGAAGATTGCTGAGTTTGAGGCTTGCCTGGGCTGCATAGTGAGCTCAGGGCCAGCCTGAACTACAAAGCGAGACCCTGTCTCAATAAATAAGTTAATAATAATAATAACCCAGTGCTCAGGACAGTCCTGCAGAATGTCTCCAGAAATGACCCCAGAGACAAAGGGACCAATCTGACACCTCCAGAGCTCACCTCTCTTCTAGGTCTTCATTACACGTGCTCTTTTCCTTACACCTGCTTTCAGCTTCGAGGGCTCCTGGGAGAGGCTCCCCTGGGTGCTCAGATGCACACAGCTCATGACACAACATGATTAGATCTCTTCGGGCTACACTTAAACTAGGGAAGGTCACCCGGCCCCCAGGGTGTGTCTCACACGCGGGGTCCACGTTCCCAGAGAACTTCCCAAGCAGAAAGCGGATCACAGCAGCCGACCTCGAGACAGTCCTGACCAAAGTCACCAAGAGGCCATTCTCTCCTCAGTATGTCTCAGTATGTCACACTGTCCTTGTCACTAAATTTTTTTTGTGTGTGGCGTTGGAAACTGAACCCAAGGGCTTAAAGATGCTAAGCAAATGCCACATCCCTGGCTCAGTGGTATCTCTTGCAAGTATCTCTTAGAAGAAATTTTAACACTTTAGTATCACACAAAATAACTAGAGCTCCAAAACCAATCAGTCAGTTCTTTCATTTTTTTTTGCGGTACCCGGAACTGAACTCAGGCCCTTGTGCTTCTGAAGTAGAAATAGGCGCAGTACCACAAGAGCTAAATCTCTGGCCCTGGTTCTTTTGTTTTTAAAGATGATAGAAAGTTATTCAATAATAATCCAGTAAAATCATTAAACAACACCTAGAAATTATAGTTCTAAGTTTAATGGCAATGTCTGATTTGCTCTCACAAGTGGTGAGCCCCTTTAAAACATTCACAGATGTAACCACACTAATGGCTCTGAAATAATTTCCAGTGTCTATCTTTCCCATAGATTTCAGTCAGATGAATATGAAGAAGCAGTAGTGATTTCTTGGCTTTATGAAAAAAATTATGAAATCCAAATTACAACAATATAATCATAAAGATGTAACTTGCTAGTCCCCATTAATGTACAGATCATAAAACCCAATTTTTAAAAGAAAAATATTGTATTTTGAAAAACTCAAAAATATAAAATCATTAAGTACAACAATGTTTTAAGTAAGGCCCACAGCAAGTACCGCAAGTACCACTGACCTCGTTTACCTGACCAGACTTACGTGACTGCCTCAGAATGAAACTTCTGGACTTGATACACAGCATAAAAGATTTAAGTGACAGCAGAGTGAAATGTAGATCTAATTTCATTTAGATCAAAACTCAGAGTGCAATGCATGAACGAAATTTGATAAAGCTGACAAAACACTACAAATTAGCTTAACACACCCTTATCAACAGATCTGTATTTACATGAACTCCTTAAATATATAACAGATAAGGTTGCAATGAAGATGTTTTTACAATATTTATTAAGATAACAAATTTATAAATTGAAAGACTCAGAGGCACATAGTTTAAAAGGCCAATACCATGGGAATAATGAAGTCAACACAGAAAAGAAAATATGAACAGTTACAACCAATACAAGATTTTTAAAAGTTACATTCCCCCCAATGAACACATCATAGGAATCATCCTTCAAAATTACCATGATAAAAAGTTATTTCCTTCAAAGAAAAATAATTCTTTCCACCTGCCGAGCCTAGAAAATCCTATTTACAATTAACTTTCCTGCATTTCACCAGTATTATGGCCTTTTCTATTTTGCCATTAAAAGTACTGAAAACTTTATAGCTATTATATTTACAAATGCACATAATATTTATTAAATTTGTTCTTCATTGAGAACAACTGAATATATACTTAAATCACAATACAAATGCTTTAGTGTTGAAAACACATCTTATGGGGACAGGTGTATGGGAAGAGGTGGTGTGTAGAAGTATGTTGTTTCTGTAGGATTACTAGGCCAGTAAATCTGATAAAACCCAAGGTAGTCACAAAAACAGGTCTTTGTTGATGAAGAATTTTATTTCTGTTTTAACTGGACACACGGGGCTTCTTCAGTCAACCTTTACCACACTGTATATTTTGGTAACAAACCAAAAGCATGCAAAGAAGCCAATAGTTCCTGGAAAATAAAAAACAAAAAATAAAATATTTTCAAATAAAGTTTATAATTTATACCAACATACATGGTTTAAATGACTGGTTCCTTTAAAAACATGTCCCAGGGCCAGAGGGTTAGCTCAGTGGTTCCAGCACCTGCCTTGTAAGCACAAGGTCCTGAGTTCGATCCCCAGTAACCACACATAATGCTGGGCATGGAGACACGCCCACCAACAATCAACACCACATACCACAATGCCGGGCGTGGTGGCTCACGCCTGTAATCCCAGCACTCGGGAGGCAGAGACAGGAGGATTGCTGAGTTCGCGATGGCTTGCCTGGGCACCATAGTGAGCTCAGGGCCAGTCTGAACTACAAAGCGAGACCCCATCTCAAAAGCAAAAAAAAAAAAAAAAACATGTCCCAAATTACTAATGGAAAGAAAAATACCACAGTCATGGTTTTCTGAAAAATATAAAACTATTTCAAATCAAATTTCTTACAAAAACAGATACAATTTTTATACTGTATGATTACCTAAGCTTTCTGTAACACACATTATCATTCCTTGCTACATACAAAAGAATGAGTTAAAAAATGAAAAGAAGGGCCGGAGGGTTAGCTCAGTGGTTCCGGCGCCTGCTTTGCAAGCTCAAGGACCAGAGTTCGATCCCGGTAACCACATATAATGCTGGGCGTGGAGACACGCCCACCAACAATCAACAGCGCATACCACAATGCCAGACATGGTGGCTCACGCCTGTAATCCCAGCACTCGGGAGGCAGAGACAGGAGGATTGCTGAGTTCGCGGCGGCTTGCCTGGGCACCACAGTGAGCTCAGGGCCAGCCTGAACTACAAAGCGAGACCCTGTCTCCAAACAGAAAAAAAAAAAAAAGAATCCCAAATTCATTTTTCCTACTGAAGAGTATTTTATCACAAAATGGAATTGCTACTAAAATTTTTTCGAGATTTGATATAAATATGCTTTTAATTACTCAGATTCACAGAATAATTACATAGAAGATATTTATTTCCCAAATAGAGTTATTAGGTTTAAAGAATTATACTAAAATAGAACAATGCAAAAGCCAAGTTTTTGCAGACTGTTCGATGTGACACAGCAGGAAAACTTCCCCCAGATCAAAGTGACGGGGACAGCGTCAGAGCAGCGTGCTGCATACACACCGTCCTTGGACAAGCTCAGCGATCTCTCCAAGCCTGTTTCTTCATCCTGCTAGAAATGTACTGGTCCTAGCTGTCTCTATACTGTTACGCAGAGTGAATGAGGTAACGCATGCAAAAAAGACATGACTTATTTTCAGGGATCTTCATCAAAGTAGAAATAAAAAGTCTGAATGTTAGTTGGGGACACTCTTCAGTGTGACAAAAATGAAGCTGAAAGGGGCCCAGTGACTTTCTTAAGGAATGTAGCCCTTTCTGATTTCAAGCGGAGTACACTGTTAAATTCTGAGCCTTTATTGTGTAAAAGAATATACACTAAATTGTAAAACAGCCTACATAATTAAAAAATAAACAGACATTCCATTTCATCTAGAGTTAACCTGAGAAACTCATGTGCAGAAGCTCAGATCCCTCCTGATGGAGATACATATGCCTCCTACCCTGTAGGTTTATATTTCAAGTCCCAACAGCTTTCACACTGTCTTAAAGGTAAAACGCAGAAGAACAAAAAGGGAGATCTTCTAAACTGAGATCCTCTGCCACATCCTGTGCCATATCCTGACTGCGGCCATGTGAGCCTGCTGGCACCAGGCCTGGTGCACACGGAGGACACACAGGGCACCTTCTGGAGTGTCACAGGGCCGCAGAGGCTTGAGAGGCTAGGTTCACCTTACAAAACCAATGGTGAAATAACCTTGTGGTCGGCAAGAATTAGAATGAGAGGAGAATATATTTTAGGATGAGGGAATTACACATTTTTAAATAGGGAAGTATTTTATTTTCCTTTGGTACAACACAGATGAACAGTTAAAGTGGGCCAGATTAGCACAATTCTGTCTTTTTCCTCCTCTTCCTCCTCCTTACTGAGAAAAACATTTTATTATCACCATCCTGGTAAACCCACAGGAAAACAATGTAATACTGAAAGAGACATCTTTCCTTACGCTACAGAGTATTTTCATTTTTTAAATGGATTTTGTTTTGTGACATCAAATGATATCAGCCTGAAGTTCTAAAGTAAATACAGACATAGAACACCTAAGAAAACTAGAGGGCCTTTGCAGCCTCTCATTCTCTGCTTCAGGTGGGTTTTGAGACAGATCTTGCTCTGCAGTTCAGCAGGGTTTGAACTTACTACATAGCCCAAGTTACCCTCAAACCTAAGGCAATCCTCCTGCCTCAGCCTCCTGAGTGCAGGGATTATACATGTGTCTCACCATGCCTGGAACCCCAGTCTCTAATGAAATCCCTTCTACAAAAGGAAGTGTGGGAGAAGTTACTATCCTCACTGCCTGATTCTATTCTATGTGGTTCCAGAATTCAAATTATAAAATCAGATTAATAAGTGGAAATAGACACAAATACAGCTGCACAAAGACAGCAGCTTCTTGCTTTGGAAACTTCTGCTGTCTTATAGCCCAAATGTAGACATTTGTGCCTGTGACCTACCCGAGTGCACTGCCCCAAGATGTGCACCCCACCCTGCCCCGAGCCGGCTCACTAAGGACCTGGATAAGGAGCTGGCCCATGCGCCTGGGCCTGTCACACCGAGACTGCTGCAGGGTCACCTCACACTACCTCACACTCTCAGCTTTAATGCAGAAATAAAAGTGAAGCAATTATAATGGGAAAAAAATTATATTTTTTCTTTTTTGGCTTTGTTCCTTTATACAAAAAGCATGATAATCCTAGGTACAGTTTTAGATGTACATTTTGTGTAATACTTCTTTTTTGTGACCCATAATTCCCTTTTTTTACTTTAATCACTTACTCTACCACTGTTAACCAAGAACACACTGGGTGCTGAAAGACCAAACACCTTCTGACCTGATGTGGCTCCAAAATTCCCACTGAACTCTGGATTTACATATATGAAGTAAATGTCCATTTAATACACACAGCATCTGGTGCTTAGGTCTAGGGTGGGGCTGAGACCTCCAGCTCCACCTCCAGAGCAAGGACTGCCCGCAGACCGCCTCTTCCTGATGCCGCCCCGGCTTCCCCTTCCCATCCGTGGTGTCTCCCTACATCAGGCCTGGGCAGCCGGTGCTCTCCGAGAGCCCGTTCTGAGGGGGCACAGAGCACGCGCTGCTGGAAGGGGGTGGGGAAGCATGCAGGGCCAGGGCCAGCTGCCCGTGTTCTGGCCCCCGGACTCTGCCTCATGCTCCTGTGACTTCCGTTTATCCCCTTGACCCCTTGCAGAGCTTCGCCCATAGGCGGGAGCACCGGACCGTGATGCTCCATGAGTGCTGAGGGCCAGCCACAGGAGCAATGAGTAAAAGAAGCCTGCAATGGGCTTTTTAAAGAGAAAATATTGATAAAAGTGTGTAAAAGTTTTTAGCTAAAAATAATCTTACGTGGGCCAGGGATTTAGCTCAGTAGCTCCAGCGCCTGCCTAGTGAGTACAAGGTCCTGAGTTCAATCCCCAGTAACCACATACAACCATACTGGGCGAGGTGACTCACTCTCACCAGCAATCAGTAACACACACTACAATGCCGGCGTGGTGGCTCACGCCTGTAATCCCAGCACTCAGGAGGCAGAGGCAGGAGGACTGCTCACTTTGAAAATTGCCTGGGCTACACAGTGAGCTCAGGGCCAGCCTGAACTACAAAGTGAGACCCTATCACACACACACACACACACATACACACACACACACACACAAATAATAAAAATCTTACCTGTAAAAAGAAAGAAGATCAAAACCATTATCATGGTATAGCCGAAGTACAGTATTGTACTTGCTGTTCCTGTGATCTGCAGCTTTGAGAAGAAGTAATGTATTGCATATATTAAGAAATACACTGCAGTGAAGCCGCTGGTGAGGAAGGACCGCCACTGCCAATGGTAATCCTAGGTAAAGAGAATGAACAGCAGTAAGAATTTCTTCCCAGCGGTTAGGTCCCACGTAACTACAGAGCAGAGATACTTCAGTGATGCCTGAAACCTGGCTGTGGCCTTAAGCTTCAACCCCGGGCTTCTACTGAGTTTGGGGCACTTCTGACCTCCCTCACAGTGCAAAGAAGTATCTCCTACCTGTTATGGAGCTACTTAAAAACTTGCTGAAAATGTGAGGTAAAATATTAAACAGGTGGACCAGGAATTTAGCTCAGTGGTTCTGGTGTCTGCCTGGCAAGCACAAGGTCTCACGTTCGATCCCTGGTACCACACACCACAATGCCACGTGTGGTGGGTCACACCTGCAATCCCAGCACTCGAGAGGCAGAGGTAGAAGGACTGCTGTGAGTCTGAGGCTAACTTGAGCTACACAGTGAGTTCATGGCCAGCCTGAACTACAAAGTGAGACCCTATCGGGCCAGAGGGTTAGCTCAGTGGTTCCGGCACCTGCCTTGCAAGTGCAAGGCCCTGAGTTCGATCCCAGTAACCACATACAATGCTAGGCATGGAGACTCATGCCCACCAGCAATCAATACCACATACCACAGTGCTGGGCGTGGTGGCTCATGCCTGTAATCCCAGCACTCGGGAGGCAGAGACAGGAGAATTGCTGAGCTCGAGACTTGCCTGGGCTCCATAGTGAGCTCAGGGCCAGCCTGAACTACAAAGCGAGACCCTGTCTCAAAAAAAACCAAAAACAGGGCCGGACGGTTAGCTCAGTGGTTCCGGCGCCTGCCTCGCAAGTGTAAGGACCTGAGTTCGATCCCCGGTTACCACATATAATGCTGGGCGTGGAGACTCACGCCCACCAGCAATCAGTACCACGTACCACAGTGCCGGGCGTGGTGGCTCACGCCTGTAATCCCAGCACTCGGGAGGCAGAGACGGGAGGATTGCTGAGTTCGCGGCAGCTTGCCTGGGCACCGTAGTGAGCTCAGGGCCAGCCTGAACTACAAAGCAAGACCCTGTCTCCAAAAAGCAAAAAAAAAACCAAAAAACAAAAACAAACAAACAAAGAAAGTGAGAGCCTGTCTCAAAAACTAAAAATAAATAGATAAAAATTTAGTAATTATAAATTATTTATAGATACTGAACAGTTTATGAGTTATAAAGCATTTGACTATTATTAAAATTTTATGATTCCCAAGGAAAAGCAATATATAAAAGCATACATAGCACAAAATTAGTATCAGTTATATTAAAGTCTAGTCAATTGTATATCAGTAAGTCCTGGCTCAAGTACATTTTTAGTTATTGCTAACATATTTAGACAAATCTGGTGAGTAAAGCAGTTCCTCCTGCTTTTACATAAAGTGGTTTTGGTTAGCAGGAGAACTTTTAAAAGAGAATACTTCAAGATCTTTCCCTGACCATTTGGAGTATGTGAAAAATAATATTTTTAAAAAGCAAACCAAGATTAGAAAATCCTAAAGAGCCTACATGCCAAAGGAAAAAACAAAACAAAACTACTATCTAACAAATGAATTCAGCAGAGCTCACTGTGGTGGTAAATGTCTGGAAATTCCACCTGTTGGGAGGCTGAGGCTTACAAGTTTGGGGCCAACCTGGGAAATTTAGTAAGAGTGTCTCAAAATAAAAAGGGCTGGGAGTGTTTTTCAGTGGTAGGGTGTCCGTGGGCTCAAGTCCCAGTGAAGGAAAGAAGGAAGGACGGAAGGAGAAAGGAAGAAAGAAGGGAGAATAGGAAGGAAAAATAGGTTTCCAGATATGACATCTACATGCAAATATCAAGGTTTGGGTTTTTTTTTCACTTATTATTAATTTTATTTTTTGTGGTGCTGGGGACTGAACATGGGGCCTCACACATGCTAGAGATAAGGCTCTAGCACTGAAGCTATACTCCCAGCACCCTTGTGTTTGTATACCAGCCATGAACAACTCAAAGAAGATGTAAAAATATGAAGGATCACTTTAACCAAGGAGTTAAAAAATTTACATGCTGAAAGCTGTAGAACATTGCTGAAAGAAATTAAGAAGACCCAAGTAGGGGGGAAGATACTCCATGCTCAGGAACTGGAAGACCTGATGTTGTTAAAATGGCAGCATCTCCAAAGTGAGTGAAGGAGTCAACATAATCCCTATCAAACTTCTTAAAATTCCCTCTCAAGCCGGGCGTGGTGGCTAACGTCTGTAATCCCAGCACTCGGGAGGCAGAGGCAGGAGGATTGCTGAGTTCGAGGCTTGCCTGGTCTACATAGTGAGCTCAGAGCCAGCCTGAACTACAAAGCGAGACCCCGTCTCAAAAAAAAAAAAAAAAAAAAAAATCCCTCTCAAATGTTTCCAGAAATAGAAATGCTGATTCTCAAGTTTCATACGGAATTGCAAGGGGCCCTAAATGACCAAAATAATTTTGAAAAACAAGAAAGCTAGAAGACTCATCTACCTGTATTTCAAGCTTACTACAAAAGCTCTGTTCATCAAAAGTGTGCTGCTGGGGGGCGCATACAGATGACTAGATCAGTACTGAGAATTTGAAAATGAATCCACACATCTACAGTCAGCTGACTTTCTACAGTAGGCAACTCTGTTCAAAGAGGGAAGAATAGTTTCTTTAACAAATGGTGCTGGAACAACTGGATATACACATACAAAGGAATGAGCTGGACCCCTAGTCAAACAATATACAATAATTAATTCAAAATGAGTCCACGCCTTAAATATATAAGTTGGAATCATAAACTATAGAAGAAAATAAAGGGGTAAATCTTCCTAAATCTTGCATTTGACAATAAATTCTTAGATATGACATGAAAAGCATGGGCAAAAGAAGAAAAAATAATTTGAGACGGCATCAAAATTAAAACACTCTTGGGCCGGAGGGTTAGCTCAGTGGTTCCGGCACCTGCCTCGCAAGCGCAAGGACCTGAGTTTGATCCCCGATAACCACATATAATGCTGGGCGTGGAGACACGCCCACCAGCAATCAACACCGCATACCACAATGCCGGACGTGGTGGCTCACGCCTGTAATCCCAGCACTCGGGAGGCAGAGACAGGAGGATTGCTGAGTTCGCGGCAACTTGCCTGGGCACCATAGTGAGCTCAGGGCCAGCCTGAACTACAACGTGAGACCCTGTCTCAAAAAGCAAAAAAAAAAAAAAAAAAAAAAATTAAAACACTCTTATTAAAGGCCATCAAGAAAGTTAAAAAGGGGCCGAAGGGTTAGCTCAGTGGTTCCACCACCTGCCTCACAAGTGTAAGGTGCTGAGTTCAATCCCCAGTAACCACATAAAATGCTGGGCGTGGATACTCACACCCACCAGCAATCAATATCACATACCACAGTGCTGGGCGTGGTGGCTCAAACCTGTAATCCCAGCACTCGGGAGGCAGAGACAGGAGGATTGCTGAGTTCGAGGCTTGCCTGGGCTACATAGTGAGCTCAGGGCCAGTCTGAACTACAAAGCTAGACCCTGTCTCAAAAAAAAAGAAAGTTAAAAAGAACCTACAGAATGGAAGAAGGTATTTATAAATCATGTATTTGATAAAGGTCTACATGTAGAATATATAAAGAATTCTTACAATTCAAGAGAAAGACAAATGACCCAATTTAAAAATGGACAAAGAACTTAAATACATATTTTTCCAAAGAAGATATATAAATGACCAACCCAAACAAGAAAAGATACTCAGTATCATTTGTCACTAGAAAATGCACATGGAAATGAGATGTCATTTCATATCCAGTATAACAGCTATGGTAATAAACTATACACACATACCTACACCCACACCCACACACCAGAATGTAAGTATAGGCAAGGGTTTAAAGAAATTAAATCTTTGGACGTCACTAGTAAAATGGTGGTTCTCCAAAACATTAAAGAACACAGGACAAACCAATTCCACTCATAGGTATATACCCAAAAGGACTGAAAAAACAACAGCTGTTCCTGAATGCTCAGAGCAGCACTATTTAAACAAAAGGTGGAAATGACCCAAATGTCTATCAATGGATGAATAACCAAATGTATGTTGTTATAATACACAATGGAATATTATTCAGTCCTAAAAAGGAGTAGGGTGTATGTGCTACACCACAGGCAAACCTTGAAAGCATTCTAAGCAGACAAAACCAAACACAAAAGCTCATACATTGTATGATCCCATTCGAGAGACAGAAAGCAGACTGGAAAAGGCTGCCAAAGTCTATGGGAAGGAGTGGTTTTATGTGTAAGGAGGGGAATGAGGCTATTTCAGAACCACGGAGGTGGTGGTTGTCCATCATAGTAAATGTGTAAGTGCCAGTGAGCTCTCTACTTTAAAACGGTTAATTTTATGTGATGTGAATTTAATTTCAATTTAAGATCTTCATACTCAGTTTAACAGTTATATAAAATAACAGTTTAACAGTTATATAAAATAACAATAAAAGAATGGCTTTAACACCCTAAGCTTTCAAAATCAACTACATTACATACAGATGTCATCATTTTGGTGTTCCCATGTATATAACTCATTACAATGGGATCAATGAGATGTTTCAATTAATTTGACCACATATACCAAGTAACTTTTACTGTATTTTCAGAATCTAGAAATATCCGTAAACAAGAAGCTTTTAAGTTTTGGTTGGTTGTTTTTTTGCTTTCAGTGCTAGAGTTTTAAACCCAGGATCTTACATACTAGGTAAGCATTCTACCACTGGGCTACATCCTCAGCCCAGAATATCAATTTTAAATAGATAGTTTAGGGCTGGAGATTTAGCTCAGTGGTTCCAGTGCCTGCCTAGCAAGCACAAGGTCCCTGGTTCGATCCCAGGTAATCACATAACACAATACTGGGCATGGTGACTCATGCCCATTGGCAATCAGTACCACATACCACAAATGCTGGGCTTGGTGGCTTAAGCCTATAATCCAGCACTCGGGAGGCAGAGGCAGGAGGATTGCTGAGTTTGAGGCTTGCCTGGGCTACATAGTGAGCTCAGGGCCAGCCTGAACTACAAAGCCAGACCCTACCCCCCCAAAAATAAATAAATAAATAGATAATAGATAGTTTAAAACAACAGTGAAAATTTAGCTGAGCATGTTATTCTCAGGAAATGAGAATTCTAAAATCTCTAACAGTAAAAGCTGAGCATGGTGGCACACGCCTGTAATTCCAGCACTTGGGAGGCTGAGGCAGAAGGATTGATACAAATTTGAGACCAAAGGCAAGATGAATTATGTAGTGAGATCCTGTCTCAAAAACCAAAAACAAAACAAAAATCACCAACAGTAAGTCCTAAAAAAAATACTGAACTAGACTTCACTCAATTCTAGATGGCCACATTTGATTTAGGAATATAGGCCAATTTCTAGCATAAACACACATCTGCAGAAATGATCTCAATAACAATCAAATTGCAATATCCCAAAGTCATAAATACTATCTATGAATTAACACAAATGAATGTTAATACGTACCTCTGCACACAAGTGGAAATAACAAAGAAGTATAGTTGCTTCAGAACATGTAATAACCAAAATGATAAATACCAGAAACAGGAAGCCAAACATATAATACATCTGATGTGACCTACAATGAAACACATCAAGATGAAACGAATACTTCTCTCTGACATACTAAGTGACAGTTTCTTCATTGTTCTTGAACTGAGAAAAAGTTGCTTTTTCCTCCAACCAACCAATCAACTGAGTCCAATTTCCATAGGTTTAGATAGTGAAGTGGGTTTCAGGGTTTGGGAAAAAGGATATGGATGTGTCACTGGATTTCACCTTTCGATCAGGTAAAACTCAAAAAACCCCTTTTCATTCCAGTATAGCTAGTCTACTTGTCTACTGGGGAGTCAAACGTATTTGAGACTGCCAAATACTAACCACTAAACCACCAGGGAGAGTTGAACCAGACATATTTGATAATAAGTTACTGGAGAAGCAGAGACAAACTTGGAAGATATATGTAATTTCTAATCACACATAATAAAAATCAGTTGAATTTGGAAAATCACTATAATTGAGAAGATACTCTAATCACTAGAAAAGCTCAAATGTGGCTCTAATTTTATGCTACTTTAAATCTTGGTACTGTCTACAACACTGGTCAAGGGCATCAAATGTGACATAATATACTACTATATCCTACTTGTAACAGAGGGGCTCAGAATTACCTCTCCAAGTTCTCCATGGGAACATGAAATGAGAGAATGGAGGCTGCTGGGCGGCAAAGGATGCCAAAGTCATGTGGATCAGCCCACACTCTGATCCCTCACAAAGGCTCTCGGGCACACACAGATATTTATGGGATTAGAGAGACTTGGGTTAACTTTCTGTCTCATGGCAACGGTGGGGCATAATTACTCAACCTCCAAACCTCTTTTCACCTCTCTAAAAGATATTGCCTGTTAGAATTCTGAAAAGTAATAAAAATTAAATAGTAAGAATAAGCTTTCACAATTAATATTAGCTGCTATCACTATTTTTCTTTCCTTTTTTTTTTTTTTTTGAGACAGGGTCTCGCTTTGTAGTTCAGGCTGGCTCTGAGCTCACTATATAGCCCAGGCAAGCCACAAACTCAGCAATCCGCCTGTCTCTGCCTCCCGAGTGCTGGGATGACAGGCGTGAGCCACCACGCCCGGCACTGTGGTATGTGGCATTGATTGCTGGTGGGCGTGAGTCTCCACACCCAGCATTGTATGTGGTTACCGGGGATCGAACTCAGGACCTTGCGCTTGCAAGGCAGGCGCCAGAACCACTGAGCTAACCCTCCGGCCCTATCACTATTATTCTTTATCCCAGAGGAAGGATAAATTAACCTTTGGCTGTTACAATTCTTCTAGGTTAGAGAATTGCTTACATTTTGAAGATATGAGCAGTAATCCAGACTAAAAACAAAAGCAAAACAACCTCCCCAAGTTTTACATTAATGGTAACAAGAGTAAGACTTTAACCTTAGCTTACCAGATGCTATTCAGAATGAAGAAAAGCTGTATAAAGATGCAGCCAAAGGGCAAAATCCCTCCCATGATAATACCAGGCAAGGGCTTTGTGTAGAAAGACTGTTCAGGAATCTGACGTGGAATTTGATTGGTGCGTACTGGGTGTTCAATGGCCTTTATGAAGGGAAGAAAGAAAGGATTCATAATTACATATCTGTTTTCAAAATTTTTCTCAGTACAAGATTATTGGCCTGCTTTTTCTCAGCTTCCATGCTGACACTAATGGCAATGAAAATCTACTTAAGCCATCAAACTGAAATTTGTATTTAGAAGCAATGAACCAGACACTATCAGCTACAATACCCAGTCTGTCTACTAGAACGAGTCAACACTATTTTCAGCAGGTAGCCAATGATTAACAGCTTTAGATAAAGTAAGAAATATGCAGGAGAGAATATAGTACTTGGAAATAACAGTTAATAAAAAGGTACAGTTAGTTTTTCATTTTAATTATATACTTAACTATAAGAAATCAGGTGGTTCTGAAAAATTTTCAACATTTTTAAAATCTAGAGGTGGGCAATGACATCTTTATTAAATTGCTCAATTTTACTAAAAGTCAAGAACATGAAAAAGGCAATGAAAGGCTATATGAAGCTTTATGACCATAAGGTATTGGTGATCTCTATTATTCTCCTTTTAGGACACAGTAGGTGGTGGCATAAAAATACTTGCAATCTAAAGTACCAAAACATATCTCCATGGAGTGAGGGGAATATAGATGTAAAAAAGCTCAAAACATTCCTTCACAGTTTTTGTGATGTTAAAACTAAAATTTAAAATCTGCTTTTTTTTTTTTTTTTTTTAAAAGACAGGGTCTCACTCTGTAGTTCAAGCTGGCCCTGAGCTCACTATGTAGCCCAGGCAAGCCTCGAACTCAGCAATCCTCCTGCCTCTGCCTCCCAACTGCTGGGATTACCGGTGTGAGCCACCAATCCCGGCACTGTGGTATGTGGTACTGATTGCTGGTGGGCATAAGTCACCATGCCTGGTATTATTGCATGTGGTTACCAGGGATCGAACCAAGGACCTTGTGCTTGCTAGGCAGGCGCCAGAACCACTGAGCTAAATCTCTGGCCCTATATTAGTATTCTTTTCCAATTAATCTATATTAGTTTCCATTTACTTGAAAAAATCTGGGATCTAAGTATATGGAGTATTTCTCTACCTGATTCCTAATATTAGTGAGGGTTTTTGTTTTCTTTTAACAGTACCAGGGACAGAACTCAGGGACTTTGCACCGAGCTGTATCTCTAGCCCTTTTTTTTTTTTGAGACAGGGTCTCGCTTTGTAGTTCAGGCTGGCCCTGAGCTTACTATGTAGCCCAGGCAAGCCTCGAACTCAGCAATCCTCCTGTCTCTGCCTCCCAAGTGCTGGGATTATAGGCGTGAGCCACCACGCCTGGCTCTGTGGCATGTGGTATTGATTGATGGTGGGCGTGAGTCTCCACGCCCAGCATTGTATGTGGTTACCGGGGATCAAACTCAGGACCTTGCGCTTGCGAGGCAGGCGCCAGAACCACTGAGCTAACCCTCCAGCCCTCTAGCCCTTTTTCACTTGTAGACAAGGTCTTGCTAAGTTGCCTAAACTGGGCTCAAACTTGCATTTCTCTTGCCTCTGCTCCCCACAATATGCTGAGATTATGACTGTCTATCACTACATCTGGCCTAGTATTAGTATTTTAAGAATTTTCTATGAAGTCTAGATTCTGTAAAACAAATTCATATCTATTAGACATTTTAATAATATCTTTTAAGGTGGCAAAGCTAATTTCTACAGCTGAATTCAACTAAATAAGTTTCTTCTACAAACTTACATTCTTCTTAAAACCAAAATATGCACCAATAAATGTCAGAGGCACAGATATGCAGAACCAAAGGGCCAGTATGGCAACCAGTGTGCCGAATGGAATAGCTGCTGATGATCCTTCTCCCCAGAGGATTAGATTCATTATAAAGAAGTCAGCAAACACGATCCTGAAAAAAACAACAGGCTTTTGGGTAAAAGCAGCATTAGAGGTAAAATGAAGCAGCAAAAATAATAGATGAGTGCGTGACTGTGAGATGTATATACAATGTACCAATAAAAAATTCAATTAACTCTTAAAAAATTTTTAAAAAATAACTCCTAATTTAAAAAAATAACTTCTAACTCCTGACTTAGGGGTATATGAATTTAAAACTTTACTAGAACCTTATGAAAGTTTCTTCTAGTTAGTTTTGCCTAAATGAAAGTCTTATAAGCAAACTGCAGAAGTTACCTCTTTCCATATTTTCACCAGTGTTTTAATCTGTATTTCCTATGAGAATAGCAGTGAGCCACTGCTATTCGTTGGCTTTCTAGCCTTTACCTTCTGTGACTTCCTGGTTAAATCCAGTACTCATTTTCTATCCAAGTTATATGTCTTTTACAAAGTCATACATGTGAATCACTTACATACTCCAGTGCCTACTTCTTCATTACATATCCTACTCTTACAATCTGTGGAACTTTCTGAACCTAAATATCTAAATGTGTACAACTCGATTACTTTTCCTTTTTGGTTTTTGAGACAAGGTCTTTCTATACAGTTCAGGATGACCTTGAACTCACTATGTAGTTCAGGCAGGTCTCAAACTCCTGGCAAACCTCTTGTTTCAGCCTCTCAAGTGCTGGGGTTACAGGCATGCACCACCACACCTGGGTATAACTCAATTACCTTTCTTGTTTTCTTCTCAATGCATTTTTTTAAAAAATTAGTACATGTTTGCAGTACATAATGTTTATAGCCCTCATGTGGAGTTGGTTCATGTATATAACACATTGTAATTCTTTTTCTCCTCCCCTTTCCCTTCATTCCCTCCATCTCCTGATCTCTCCATTTGAGAAAGATTTGTTTCTCTACTTCCTAGTATGTCTTTTATTTTCCTCCTTAACTTATATGTACTTTGAGTTTCTCATTTAAAGAAAACCACGTTATATTTAAGCTTGCTTCTCTGATTCATTTCACTTAACATTATGGACTCAAGGTGCATCAACTTTTCTACAATTGACTTGTCTAACCTTTATGGTACTCCACTGTGTGTAAATACCCCATTTTCTTTATCCATTCACTGATGATGGACACACATATTGCTTCTAAAATTTAGCTATTATGAACTGTGTGGCTATAAACGGGTGCACACGCATCCCTCTCATGCAATGTCACCGTCTTGGGAAGACACCACACTGGTCTCCACACTGGCTGCACTTGGTTACATTCCCACCAACGATGTCGTGCCATCTAGGCTTCCTTTTCCCCTGCAGTCTCGCCAGCATTTGTTATTATCTGATTTTTTTTTTTTTTTTGCTTTTTGGAGACAGGGTCTCGCTTTGTAGTTCAGGCTGGCCCTGAGCTCACTATGGTACCCAGGCAAGCCTCCGCGAACTCAGCAATCCTCCTGTCCCTGCCTCCCGAGTGCTGGGATTACAGGCGTGAGCCACCACACCCGGCACTGTGGTACGTGGTACTGATTGCTGGTGGGCGTGAGTCTCCACGCCCAGCATTGTATGTGGTTTCCGGGGATCGAACTCAGGACCTTGCGCTTGCAAGGCAGGCGCTGGAACCACTGAGCTAACCCTCCGGCCCTATTATCTGATTTCTTGATGATGGCCATTCTTTCTGAGGTGAATGTTATTTAAATTTACAGTTCTGTATGGACAGGGATGTTGACCATGTATTTATCTGTCATTAGTATTTCTTCTTTTGTGAAGGGTCTATTCATTTCATGTGCCTATTTTCTGATTGGGTCTTTTATTTTTTATGTATGTATGTATGTATATATGTATGTATGTATGTATTTATTTATTTGAGACAGGGTCTCGCTTTGTAGTTCAGGCTGGCCCTGAGCTCACTATGGAGCCCAGGCAAGCCGCCGCGAACTCAGCAATCCTCTTGTCTCTGCCTCCTGAGTGCTGGGATTATAGGCGTGAGCCACCACACCCTGCATTGTGGTATGCAGTGTTGATTGTTGGTGGGCATGAGTCTCCATGCCCAGCATTATATGTGGTTACCGGGGATCTAACTCAGGACCTTGCGCTTGTGAGGCAGGCACCGGAACCACTGAGCTAACCCTCCGGCCCTGGGTCATTTATTTTTGTATTTTTTTGTTCTTTATATATTCTAATTTTTTTTTTTGAGACAGGATCTCGCTTTGTAGTTCAGGCTGGCTCTGAGCTCACTATGTAGCCCAGGCAAGCCTCGAACTCAGCAATCCTCCTGTCTCTGCCTCCCGAGTGCTGGGATTACAGGCGTGAGCCACCATGCCCAGCTAATTTTTTTGTTATTCTTTATATATTCTAGATAATAGTCCTCTGAGGAATAGCTGGCAAATTTTTTTTTCTCATTCTGTAGGATTTCTCAATATATATTTTTTAAACAGCTGCATCATACAATAATCTAGATACCCTTCAGTTTTTGTTCTCAAGTCTGGCCTCAAACTTGCAACACAGCTTCCTGCCTTAACCACCCAAAAGCCAGGATTACGGGCATTCACCACCACACCCAGCTTATACATTTTATTTATTTATTTATTTATTTATTATTATTTTTTTTTGAGACAGGGTCTCGCTTTGTAGTTCAGGCTGGCCCTGAGCTCACTATGGTGCCCAGGCAAGCCGCTGCAAACTCAGCAATCCTCTTGTCTCTGCCTCCCAAGTGCTGGGATGACAGGCGTGAGCCACCACTCCAGCATTGTGGTATGCGGTGTTGACTGTTGGTGGGCGTGTCTCCACGCCCAGCATTACACGTGGTTACCGGGGATCAAACTCAGGACCTTGCGCTTACGAAGCAGGTGCCGGAACCACTGAGCTAACCCTCCAGCCCTATACATTTTATTTTTAAAACAGATCTCAAAAGGTTGCTAAATTGTCTGAGATGGGCTTGAACTTGTGATCTTCCTGCCTTGGTCTCTCAGAGTGCTGGGATTATAGGTGTGTACCACCTTGTCTGGGTCCTACAAAGCTTTTCAATACATTATTTCCCTCCTTTATCCTTTGCTACCTAGTTAAAGAGAACAAAGCCTTCCCTAACCTAGGAACATGCAGATATTTTTCTACATTTTCATTTAATACTTCTGCCTTTTCCCTTTAGGTTTATTCTACCCCAAAGTGATTTTGTGCATGTAACGTAAGAATGGGATCTTTCTTCTCCTTTCTAGGGGTAAGGTCACATAATCCACAGGGTCCCACATGCCAGATTTTACCCATGGGTTACTGTCCCACTCCCGCACATGATGGATGCGTTGTCCCAGAATCTTTTTAAACTCAACAGCTCCTCTGGCTTGGGATGCCCCACCTTGCACTCTATCCACATAGACAGGGCTTGTTTAGCTCCCAGCTGGGCAGCCCATGGGACAATCTCTAAATCCCTTTACAATTCTTCACCTTCTCATCAAGTAACAATCTTTGTGGATGCTGCCTACCTGGAAAGACTGTCTGAGATAAAATTAAATTTTCTGAGTGCCGGGCGTGGTGGCTCACGCCTGTAATCCCAGCACTCGGGAGGCAGAGGCAGGAGGATTGCTGAGTTCCAGGCTTGCCTGGACTGCACAGTGAGCTCAGAGCCAGCCTGAACTACAAAGTGAGACCCTGTCTCAAAAAGGGAAAAAAAAAAAAAAAAAGTTAAGTTTTCTGTTACTAATACTTTTGTGCATAGAATCTTCTACATAACTCTTATTTGACTGGTTAACGGGATATTAGCTACTATCTAGCCATTTTGTTGAACTTTTTTTTTGAGACAGGGTTTTGCTTTGTAGTTCAGGGTGGCCCTGAACTGACTCTGTAGCCCAGGCAAACCTCGAACTCACAGCAATCTCGTGCCTCTGCCTCCTGAGTGCTGGGATTACAGGCACGAGCTACCACCGTGGTGTGTGGTACTGATTACTGATGGGCATGAGTCACCACGCCCGGTACTGTGATATATGGTTACCAGGGATCAGACTCCCACCTTGCATTTGCAAGGCAAACACCAGAACCACTGAGCTAAATCCCTGGCCCTGTGCAGCATTCTTGTGACTATTTTTCTGTTCTCTTGCTATTTCCTGGTTGCCACAGGGTAAACAGATATCCCTGCTATGCCCTTCCACCATGCTGATTTTGCTTTGGAGTCAAGCAACCATTCACTATACTCACGAAACTGTGAGCAAATCCTAAATAATTTCTTCTTTTTAACTTGCAGATGTTGGATACTTTGTCCCAGTAATAGCAAAGTTACGAATATTCTGATCTTCAGCACTACTGCTTGTTTAAAGGTCAGTTCTTACCTACCAGAAGCAGAAGCATGGGAGTAACTGGGTTCTGCTTCTAGGACCAGACTTATCACACACCTGAGATGGGAAACTGGCCTCAGAAAGTCAATCTGTGTTCTGATTTGTGGTGACTGTTTAGAATATATTACTCCACTGAATGGAATATTCTGAAAAGTGGCAATACTTTTGATAAAAATCTAAACATCCTTGGGAGAATCCACTCCTGTGACTACATGCAAAGCCTTAAATCAACCTCATAAGACATGTCAGACTACCACAGACAACAGAACAGAGTGAATTCTAATAATAAAACAACATTTCTCATGTGTAAAGGTGATTTTCTCAGAGAAAGCAGGCAGTAGTCATTCGGCAAATTTTTTTTACCCATTTTCAAAAACTTGTGTTTTTGTAGAGATATGATTTAGAGTCAGAGGATTAAAGAATCAATAGCACAAAAGTTGGGAACAAAAGTATGACTACAGGGCCGGAGGGTTAGCTCAGTGGTTCCGGCGCCTGCCTCGCAAGCGTAAGGACCTGAGTTCGATCCCC
>PVIC010029921.1:0-22223 GCA_004025085.1 Thryonomys swinderianus
CTGGCTCTGAGCTCACTATGTAGCCCAGGCAAGCCTTGAACTCAGCAATCCTCCTGCCTCTGCCTCCTCAGTGCTGGGATGACAGGTGTGAGCCACCACGCCCGGCACTGTGGTATGTGGTATTGGTTGCTGGTGGGCCTGAGTCACCACGCCCAGCATTGTATGTGGTTACCTGGATCAAACTCAGGACCTTGTGCTTGCGAGGCAGGCGCTGGAACCACTGAGCTAAATCTCCGGCCCAAAACTGCTTTCTTTAATGGTCAGCTCTAGGTAGGATGAAAAATCAAGACAAAGATCATGGCTTTAATAGGTTATAGCTACTCAGCTAATTCAGAGCATAGCAACAACGGGATGGACAATGCTCCTCTCCAAATGCTAAAAGACACTGATGAATTAGTTCGAGACAAACAAGTTCTTTCAATGTAATTTGCACCTGTCTCTCTTTGCAAACCCAGAGCCCTCGACTTGCCAGGAGTGATCCAATGCTTCTCACTTAAGTTGTTTGCTAATACAAACAACACCTTCTTTCATTTTTTTTCGCTTGTGTGTGCTATTATGACATCGATACTGATTGAAAATAAGGAAACCACTCAGGTTTATAAGCTCATTAATGACTAATTGCAAACATCTAATTTACATTACAACACTTGGAGTTAAGTGACTAAAAATTTCCAAATTAACCATTTCCAAAATTTCGTGATTTTTGAAGTGTTTTCATGTCTATAAAAATGAGCAACCTAATTCCTCTAAAATACTATGTTGATTATTGTCCTAATAAACTTCTCTGCCCTATATTTTATTCCTTTTTTGCTATACTTAGAGTCATTATGCAGTATGCTTATTTGGTCACAATTGCTGAGTTTTCGAATTCTGGCCCTAATTGTTATTACTATGGCTAAAATCACTATAAAAACAGTGATAATCACACAAAAAGAGCAAATTGGATATTTTAACTGGGTGGTATGGATTGAAGCAGAACTAACAAGGCCTGTGTGCAAAGCCTGATTTTAGGTAAGTAGTGTCTTCCTTCTCCGGAAATGAAATTCCCATTTAAAGGTGTTGTTTCTCTGTGGCTATTAGCACTAAAGGTCTATATCATGGGTTTCAGCACTGCTGGATCATAGGGAAACTTTGTCAGAATGAAATGTTGCTTACTTTTAAACGCACATTTTAATTTGTGGAATTAATGAAGCCGATATCGTCAGAATATCCTCCACTCCTGAAAATTAAATGTTTTCATTGATTTTTGCAAATAGGCTAAAGTCAGCATTTCATCATATTTTTCTTATGGATTTTCTTCTATTCATGGAAATAAAGCTATCAACTCTTTACTATGAGCTTTAGCATCTTTTTTTTTTTACTTTGATGAAATCTGTAGTATAATGTAAGGTTTCTTGCCAGTTGCAAATTTAAAACCCTTTGAAATACTTCATTACTTTATTTTTTTTTGAGACAGGGTCTCATTTTGTATCATTATTCTTTTTAACTTAGGTACTAGCTATTTGAGAAAGATGAGAATTAATACTTGGGCAGAATTAGAAAATTTATTTTTGCGTACCTCTGTTCCACTCTGAGAGGCAGAGATCAACATGGTACCATGTTGTATAACATGCAGCAGGCAGTTGGCTTCATAGTATAAAGTGTGTTTCACCAGTTCTACTGGTGAATATACATCATTGCTTCATAACCTCATTATTATAACGTTGAATGCAGCATATATGACAGGAAATCTTAATAGAGCTTATGAAGCAATGATGTATATCTTTGGCTAATCAACTGTCTGAGGGGCTCGTGGAAGGGCTGTTGTGAGAGCTAATCAGATTTATGCGGTTTCTCATGGCTGTTCTGTTGCATGAACTGGCTGACGCACGTCTCTGGCCCTTTTCCCGTCAAGCATCTTGGGTAGTAGAGAAAGCAAGATTAGATGTGGGTTTGGGCGCAGCTGAGGACGAGACAGAGTCTGGATCTACCTCAGGGAGTATTTCATCCTAACTTTTGTATCTCGAGGTTAGAATACTTTCTTGTCAGGTGACAGTATTCAAAAGGGTAACACAGGACAAATTTGAGTCTGAATCAGATTTGAAAAATTCTCCTGGTGCCACGTGCTGGCTAGTCTCAGCATCATAAATTCTGACATTTAAATTCAGCTTAGTATTAACACTGTAAATGATTGTCAGAGACATCTAAACTGACAGATACAACAGGTCTTGCAACAAGGGCTGAGAAATAGCAAGCAGTTACCCATGACAAGACAATACCGCAGTGACTTTGGCTTTATAAACACTTCTAGGAAAGACCAGACCATCACATCACATGAGCACAGGTGTCTTATTGTAGAATTTCATCGAAAGAAAATGTGCTGAATGTTATGAGGTGCATAGAAATAAGAGAAACACACAAAATGGAGGAGTCTGTAGATCTTTTTGTCTGTACAGTATGGTCGTATTGCAAGGGAAAGAAGTTGAATGACACAAAGTAATATGTAGGTGTTATCTTGGTTCATGAACTTAATTCTTTCTATAATTCTGCTCATCAACTGAACTGGACAAGAAGCCAATTAAATTTCCTCATAAGATCAACTGAGAATAGAACCACTTATTTTGATACGGTTCTCGTCTGGTTTAGCTTGCAATCAGAACTGCAGAAATTAAGTTGGTTAATGGAGATACCACTGTCAAGTTGTTGTGCTCTGAGTCTTGTTACCTTAGAAGTTTGTTTTCATACTTATGTGTCAAGTACAGATTTAGAAGCTTATGGTGATTTTTAGATAAAGACATATTTAGTTCACTTCTATAAATATTTTTTTGTGCATGGAACATTATTTATCTGTGGAAATGACATTCTGTTATTTCTCGAGCAGTGGTCATGTTTTAATCCTAGCCTTATTTTCCAATGTCTACATGAGCTATTTTCTAGTTGTTTTCTATTCCTACCATGGAAGCCAAAAGAATCATGTTTATTTAAGTATTGATGAGACATCTGAATTTCTACCTGAATCCTAACAAAAGAAATATTGAGTTCAATAGAGCTGAAAAAATAAACTAGATTTTCTGTGTTTAGAAATCATTTCTGGTTGTACACTTGCACAGGAATTCCTTTGTAGAATTCTGTATTGTTAGTTTCTAAGGTAGCCTTCTTAATTGCTTTGACTTTCATTTTTGAGATAGAGAAACACTAGCAACAGCACAGTTGGAAAGAAAGAACTTAACTGTTGCAGAAAATATAATCTGACTGTTGGTAGATTCAACTTCTGACCTTGAGTCACATCAGTGTCAATGAACCAAGTGGAACCATTGAATGAAATTGTGTGTGTATCGCAGAACAAAGGTGAAGTAACACTCTGTCATGATGGAGTGAAGCATAAACAATAATACCCCCTGGATGGCAAAAGGGCAAACCTCTTCCTTTCTTCTCCTGTTACTGAACTAAATTTTGAAGAACCCATTACTTAACTCTCTGTGAAATGTAGGACTACTCTACAGGCAACAGTTATACAAAGTATACAAGAAAATCTGATGCATGTATTCAAACTAGATGCCCAGTGTCAGCAATTTTCATTTGAATGCCGCTTTTCAACAGGGGTAACTATTCTATTTGCAGACAAAGTGGTTTTCAAGACAGGACTGAGCAAAAGAGACAAAGAAGATCACTACATACTTATTAAGGAAAAAGTCTAAGAAGAGATAGCAGTCATGAATAGAAATGCACCAAACACCAGCACACTCAACCATATACAACAAATATTAATTCTCAGAAAAAAAATCAAATACGCACTAACGTACTTGTAATCGGACACCTCAGTATGCCACTGGCACAAATAGATGCATCAACTAGACAAAAAAAATCAAAGGAATATTAGAGCTGAACCAAACCTGTGAGCAAATGGACTTAGTAGATGGCCACAGAGTGTGCACCTCACAACATCAGGATACATATTCTTCTCAGGTGCACGCAGGATGTTCTCCAAAACAGACCACATACAAGCTCATAGAACACATGTAAGTGCGAAGGAGTTGAAATCATCCTATGCATATTATCAGACAACAGTACAATGAAATTGGAAATCAATGGAAAAAGAAATCACAAACACTACATAAACACATGGAAATTAAATATACATCCTCCTGAACAGCCAGTGGGTCACAGATGAAAGTAAAGAAGAAATTAGACAAGTTTCTACAATCAAATGATAATGCTAATACAACATACTAAAACTTATGGGAGACAATGGGAACAATTCTATAAGGAAATTTATGGCTGTAATTTTCAGTTCTGTCCAGAAATACACATATTTGTAGATCATTTTATTTTTAAATATTTATTTTTTTATCACATTTTTAAACTTTTTCACTTTGCCTGCTGGTGATCAAAACTGTGGCATGCATATTCCTGTCTTTTTACTCTTAAGCTTGGAGAATGATAATTTTATTGATTTCTATATCCCTTTTACACTATGCATAGTTCTCAATTTACAAATACATGATTTCTGACTCATTTTGCCTTCATTGTGTAGCTGTTTTATTATATACAGTGATGAAATGAAGATATATGCCAGCCAAGACCTTTAAAGTCTACTATTTGTCATAAATAAGAGGATATTCCTGATGTGCTGACTACCGCTGTGCCACAAAGCACTCTCCATTCAGTGGTGTGAAATCATAATATTGTTATGCTTATGAGTTTGGAGAGTGATGTTTGGGGCTTCCACTGGGAGGTCACAAATAGTTTGGAAATGGTTTCTTCTTCACTCACGTTTCTGGTCGCTGAGCTCCTTCTGGACATTCAAAAGCAGGGCTCAGCTAGGGTTACGAGGTACAGGCATCCTCTCCACACAGCCCGGGCTCCTCCCAGGTTTGCACCAGGATTTTATTTGTTTTTGTTTTTGTTTTTTTTTTCTTTTTTTTCGAGACAGGGTCTCGCTTTTCAGTTCAGGCGGGCCCTGAGCTCACTATGTAGCCCAGGCAAGCTTCGAACTCAGCAATCCTTACTGTCTCTGCCTCCCGAGTGCTGGGATTACAGACGTGAGCCACACGCCCGGCTGCACCAGGATTTTAAAAGGGAGCATTCCGCAAAGGGACAACGGAAATGCAGGTTTTCAGAAGTCTGAGCTGACCAGGTGCAAGGTCTTGTTTTGCAAGGAGCGGGGTCTTGTGGGACCTGCCGGGCACAGGAGTCTGTTGAGCGCACCCCAGATGTCATGCAGAATCGTTTCCATCTCGTTCTGTTCTGTTGTTTACGAGGGAGCCAGGACAGCCCATGGCAGTTCAAGGGAAGGAGACTCTTCATCAGGGAGTGGTGAAGTCACACTGCGCCACTGTGCGGGAAGGGCAGAGGAGCAATCGCACTGTCATGATTCACAGTCTTTGTAAAATAAGATCTGTTCTACTTGTGTTGCTGGGGTATTATTTCTGTAAAACAAAATGTACATATACGTTTTTGCTTAGTTAAACTATTGGATTTAAATTCCATTTGGCTCAGGTCTCTGGAGGCCAAATATCTCTTTTATCTCCAGTTTCCTTTTCTAGTTTTAAAAGTGAACATGCCACGAGGCAGATGCTAATCATCACCTCTTTCTACCTGAAACCCCAGGTCTAGGATTATGCAAAGTTTAGGATTTCGTGGATGAAGATAGCAATCTATTTAGTTTTTCATTCTCACATGAATGGATACATCTTTATTTTTTTTTAATCTTCCTGAATGTTCACTGAGTATTTTTTGCTAAGTACATTCTGAGTAAATGTGAGATTGCCACACTCATGGGCCTCAATGGATTGTGGGAAGCCGCTTAGGAGAAACACTAGGAGTGCATCACTGTAAGATGAGTACAGCAACGTACTGAGACAAAAGCTGTGAAAGAATGAAAAGGGACCAGGCTAGCAAAGCACTGAGGTAGAAGAGATAGCAAAAGAGAAATTTGTGGTTGAAGAGTGAAAAAGGCCAGTTTTGCTAGTGCAGAGAGAGAAAACAAGAACAACTCCAGACTCAGTGTGCCAGGCGGTGCTGTGTTCCAGCATTGTTCTAACTATAAGCTAGGTAAACACTCTGCATTTTATCATCTGCATACAGTGAAATTATACGATGATTGTAAGGGAGAAGTGATATAATTTGATTTGGTGATTTAAAAAAATTCTTTCGATGGAGAATTGTTTGATGGAAAATAATAGTTGGAGAGTTTTTGTAGAGATAAGGTAGGTGTCAGCTCAGTAATTCAGGCTGGACGCGATCTTGGCTGGTAAGGGAGGTGAAAGGAACAGAAAGATGAGATGTATGCGCAAGATTAAGCAAACTACAAATGAGTTGTGGGGAACATGGGGAAGAAGGGCCAAGAGGTAACTTCTCTGCGGTAGCTAAATGTCACTTGTCACTGAGCTAATTAGCCGTTACTTTTCTATTGACACAGAGCAAATTTAGTGGTTTGAAAACACTAGACTTGTTAAAATCTCAGATGCTACGAATCAGGAGCCCAGGAAGGTGGGGCCAGGCTGTCCCCAGGCCCATGTCTGAGGCCATGTCTGAGGCCCACGTCTGAGGCCCACGTCTGAGGCCCACGTCTGAGGCCCACGTCTCAGGCCCACGTCTGAGGCCCATGTCTCAGGCCCATGTCTGAGGCCTCAGGCCCATGTCTCAGGCCCATGTCTGAGGCACATGTCAAGTTGTTGGGCAGCTCTGCTCTCATCCAAGGTGGAGTCTTCCTCAGACTTAGCGTATACGAGGCGGACTTAAGTCCCTGTGGCTGTGAGCTCAGACTTCATTGTGCTTGGAAGCTGGGAGCCAGGATTTCTCCATCTCCTGAGCCACTTGTACTTTCCACCTGTAACACCATGAACGGAGGACCAGTCCTTTGTGCTTTGAACTCTCAGACTTGTTCTTTCGTTTATCGATGATTTTGTTTTCAAAGGGCTTATCTGATTAAGTAAGATGCATAACATAACCTCTCTACTCACAGGCCATCGTGTCACACACTCACACTCAGGTCTCACACTCAGGTTTATAAGTGGCTGTAGGGCAACTTCTGTAATAACTTGTCTTCCACAGCAATCTTTGTCCACAGGCCAGCATTTAAATATAAAATTCTATCATTGAATTGAGTATACAAAAAATTCACTAGGGGCCAGGGATTTAGCACAAGTGTACCTCACCTACCTTGGAAAAACAAGGGCCCTAGTTCAACCCCTGGTAACACCAAAAAATAATATTTTGTTCATTAAATTTATATAGGTTCTTTATTTTTTTTCCTAGGAAAAAAATAAAGGGGGTTGAACCTAGGACTTCCACAGAGTAGAAAAGTATTCTGCTGCTGACTTGTATCTCCAGTCCTATTCTTTATGTCTTTTGAAAAAAATAAGACTTCCAAAAGAAAGTGATTTAACATAATGGTGTCAGTTGTACTACTGTTTTTAAAAATATACATAATTTAAAATATTACATATTTTACTGTAAAATTTTCTGTGTATCTAATATCTTACTGTGTAACTAGAAGAAAACAACAACCTATATATCATAGAGAAAAGTTTACGTGTGGAGTCACAACTTTTATACCCTTTTTCAGGTACCGTTTCTAGTTCATCCTTGTGTTAACCTCAGTCTAAGTCCACGTACATTGCTCTTGACATCATCTAATAGAGGTGAGATGTACATTTGAAGAACAGTAACAATTCACATCTCTCAGTCAAATATAAAGTATGTATCACAATTACATATGAATTTTGGTGGTGCCATGCCAATGTATGTTCCTTACAAAAAATACAGAAATAAAAATCCAGAAAACAAACTCCTTAACTCAAATCCAGTGATAATTATTAACATCTGATATGAAATTTTCTGAATTATTTTTTGCTTAAGTGTAGCATATCAATTTGATGTGCAATTATATTTTAAAGAATAGATATTTTATTTGTGAAAGTGACTGGGTCATTTTAAGGGGAACAATTTCAGTGGAACTTGTATATTCACAAGCTGTGATGTAAATTCCCATCCAGTTTCATCCAGTACCAAAGCATTTCCCTCATTCCAAAATAAAACTCCAAACTCATCAAACAGATTCTCTCATCTTCCTCTTCACCCAGCTCCTTGAAGCCCAAATATGTATTCTACTTGTAAGGACCTGTTGATTCTTTATCCTAGTAAAAACTTTTCAGTTTCCACGAGATGTCATGTGTTGGGACTACATTCCTTTTTATTGCTAAGTAGTATTTCACGGTATGTCTATCCAACCGGGTGCTCATCCGTTTATCCGCTGATGGCTGTGTGTGAAGAGAGCTGATATGAATGTGTCTGCACTTGCACTTGTTTGGTATCTGTCTTCACTTATGTTGAGTATTCACCTCGGTGTGGAACTGCTGAATTACACGATAATTCTCTGTTTAGCCTTTTTGATGAATGGTATTGGCACGACAGTATGTCTTGTCAGTTTAATATTGCACTGAGAGACAATTTCGTTTTCTATGAATTCTTAAAAGTGTTTTGTGGAGTAAATCATTTGAGACTTAATTGAAATATGTCCTAGAAAAGAAAATCTTTGAGATAAGCATTCAAAAAATAGAGCTATTTATTTGGTTCTACAAAGGAAAAGAGCTGCTAAATGTCATTTCACCTTTTTGTCAAGCTCTGAGTACAGAAATGAAAGAGCAAACATGGTGTTTGTTGATATCTAAACCATTTTCTTCCTTAAAAAGGAGGGTGGGTTCTAGGTTAGGACAGCATGAAAAAGTACATTTTTCAGAGTGATAAAATATTAACAGTGGGTTATTATGTCAGTTATTAGATCCAATGGCATAACCCCTAACTGGAAGAAACTGATTACTATGAATATTTGTTCTTGAGAAACTCCTTACAAAACTTATTCAAGCTAAATAAATATTATTTTGAGTGATGCTTCTGTATCAGATTCTTCTCTAGGGAACTGCAGTATTTCAGTGATTAAAAGATGCAAATGTTGTTGCTCCAATAGAGACATCTGTAATTCCTGCTTTCTACATTGTGTAGATGTTATTATAATTTTGCATATCAAAATGCACTAAATATAGAGAGTGTAAATCTTTGGAAGTAATTCCTAGTTCCAGTGCAAAAATCTAAGTTAATAACCAATATGTAATCTAAGACATCCAACTTTTTGACTAATTTGAGACACCAGTAACAAATAGGGATAGCTGGGTATAAATGATAGCTAATATGATTTATACTGATCTTGCCGGTTATTTCTTGAAAAGCCTAGTTTGTCTTCTTTAATCAAAGAATGACTGGCTGTCTCTCAAGGTAGGAATATTATGGTGGAAGGGAATAATGGAGCCGAGCTGCTTAGTTCATGGTGGCCAGGAAGCAGAGAGTGGGCAAGAGCCAGTGACTGGACACAGTCCCACGGTCACGCCTCCATCACTGGCACGGACACAACAAGTGCGGTTCCCTGAAAATCGCCTCGCCATCTCTTGAATCTGTCGAATTGACAATCAGCGTTCACCATCAGACTTCATCATACTGTTTCTGGCCTTTGATGTGGCAAGGAAAGAAAGTGACAGGATATAATAGGCTGAGTTACTTTATGTGGAAAATAACATTAATAAATGATGTTATTTTGTGTCATCTTATTTTTCTATTTCTTAATAGAAGCATGGTACTCAACAGATGCGAGGCTAACACCCCAGCAATATTTTGCCGAGTTTGATAGATGATCACCTGATCATCTGCGGTGTTCTCACCAGTTCCTCCATGCTTGTGGTACTTATTCAATACCTGGGAGTGACGGTATGGTGGAACTTGAGAAGGGGAATTAAAATAATGAAGTGCCGTGGGAAGGAGCAGATGATGAATGATAGTGCATTTGCAGCAAAAGCTGTATTGGAATTTAAAGAGTTGTCAGAGGAAAAAAGGAATGTGTTATTATATATGCACTGAAAGAGCAGCAATAAGTAAAAGTTAGTAGAAGACCTCATTTCAGTAACCCCAAGTAAGTATCATTATTCTTGCACTAAAAATGAGAATATTAAGCTTGCACAATGGAAAAAATCTGTCATAGTAGGATTGTTTAAATGATTTCACATGGCTACTTGAAAGATATTTGGTGTAAGACTGACTCTAAAAAGTCCTTGCCCAGTTCAATGCTCTGTGCTTCTTAAAATAGCATAAATAACGTGGTTTTGTAACTTTGTCCCAGTTTATAATAAGCATAACTCTCAGTAGGATCTGGAAGCAACCGGGCTGCTGTCCGTGTAAGTTTAAGACCTTCCAGTTTAAATGGGTCAAGGCATGTTATCATTTTGTTTGGTTTCCTTAGTTGTAGAGCTTTACTTAACTTTTTAAAAAGTTGTTTGTCCTGTAATATTCAGAATATTATATTTTCTTCCTAATCCTTTATTTTATTCGACAATATTTTTGGCTTTGCACTATCCAGATTTTTCTCAGTATTATATAATTTACTTTTGCATATGTATTCTAAGAGAACAAATCAATTTCAAATATTCTCAGGACTCACAATGAATTTGACAGTCATAGGAGTAACAAAGAATTGATACTTTACTTCCTCTTTTTATATTCTCATAGGAACATTTTATATTTTATTTTCTACACGTATTGTATTTTCATAATTCTCTTACAATAAATACTTGTCATCATTTTGATTTGTACTGTGTTTCCTGAAGATGAAAGTCACTACCCTATTGGTAACCTACAAGCTAGTGGCAGAAAAATGGAAAGACAATGGCCATTTTTAGAGTGGACTATTAGTAAACAGAGTGGTTGTGAGATTGGGAATATTAGTAAAATTATCTTGTGGCTGAAGCAGAAATTTAACTTGGCAATTAATCATCTCTTGTCTCAATACCAAGACCAATTTTACAAGATAAATTTCCAGTTCCCTCAGGGCTGGGTTTCTTATGCAATTCAGTGACCTTAGGAAAGTTCATTACTTGTTTGTGTCTCAGTTTTCTCACTGACAAATTCATACCTACCTCACAAGTTTGTGGTCAGGGTTAAGTGAATTAATCAAAGCTAAGTGTGAGCAATACTTGTATCCAACTCTTGATAAGCATATAGAAAAATAAGAGGGCTGTTTTGTTTATAAGTCATGTAGTTTGGGTCTGATTCATTTTTACTAATGATATTTTTGTTCGTATAAATCCTAACCCTATTATACACATTTTGTTCTTGACCATTTGCCAGCTCTAGGGATTTGTCTGCACTCTGCATGTTGGTCTATTTTGTTCTTGCCTCTGGATTGCACACTTCTCACAAGTTCATCTCACCCAACCCTCTTGAGAAGAGAGAACACAGAAAACACACATGTGAATATACTAAGCCAATAGGATCTGATCGTTCTGCAGAACTAATGGTCACTGAGTGAAGATCTCATGAAGTCTGACTTGTTAACAAGTCTTATGCTACCATGATGAGTTTCTGGGTTTTGCTTGTTTGTTTTGCAAGAATTATTTGCTTGTCTTAGATTTATACTAACTGCATTTGTTTCAATAGCTTCACATTTATATTGTTTTATCTTTATTTTTTTCTATATGACAAGTAAAGTTTGATGAAATATGAACTTTGCATTTAATCTATAAATGTTAGTTTATATAGCCATGTAATCATTTTATAAACTAAAATTACATTAGCTACACAATATATTTTGCATATGAAGAAGTGTGTAACATATTCAGTAAAATACCAAATGAAGTAACCTAAATATTAAATGAGTTTTGTTAAGGCAGTGGGAATTTATAAAGTGGTATAAAAGTGATTATTTAAGCCAGCTTTCATCCCACTTTATAATCCACAATTTATTCTGGGTTTTCATTGACCTCATGCATATTCAGAAATGATTTGGGTTAAGAAACTATGATTTTATTGGAACATTATAATTAGATTTTTGTGGCAAAAATTAAAATCATTACAAATTTGAAAATCAGCTGAGAATGATTTTCAAATTTTTTTGTGACGGTGCATATTATTTTTGGAAATACACAAAGTGCTTTAGAGAACTGAGTATTATTGTAAGTTGTTGAATATATTACAAATTTCATGACAGAGTGTATATTTTTGCACATTAGTGTGATTATATCCATGTAGATGGGTTTTCTTCCCACTAGATTTTTTTTTTTTTTTGAGACAGGGTCTCGCTTTGTAGTTCAGGCTGGCTCTGAGCTCACTATGGAGCCCAGGCAAGCCTCGAACTCAGCAATCCTCCTGTCTCTGCCTCCCGAGTGCTGGGATTACAGGCGTGAGCCACCATGCCTGGCCCCACTAGATTTTTAAAAGTGATATTAGCTAAATAACATGTCAGAGCTGTTTTACTTTGTGCATTTTAGACGTAAAGACTGTTTATTAGCTAGCACTTATGAGGTAGCATATTTTATGGGTGGGGATAATACATAAGACACATAAACTCTGAAGATGTTAAACAGTATAAGATTTAGAACACGTGACATATGAGACGTGACAGTGGCCACTAGAGACTCATCCAAGAACCTGAGAGCTGAGATATTCCACATAGGAGACTTGCCATCCTCGGGTAAATTAGCTTCTAACTGGGAATAGTTAGTATAATAGCAAATAAAACGGAACGTTCCTGAGACCTGAAAGCAGAGTGGGCGAACGTCATCTGCCGAGAGAAACTCTGCTCATTTCCCAGCCATGTTACGGTTCTGCCCTAAAATGTCCTCTCCAGGGCCCGTGGACGGGTCATCCGGACACGGGCCGCAGACGTCAGGCTGCCGATGAGCCCGCAGCTGCCTTGCCGTTAGGAGGGGAGGCCGGGGAGGGAGGCCGCCGGGGCCTGGCCTGCGGGGCGCGCTGCCCCGGGCTCTCCGCGCTCTCTCCCCGGCTGTCGTGTGCTAGGAGGCCCTGGCAAAGCCAGGCCCTCGGCATGAGTTTCTGCCTCGGAGCCAGCTGACGGCGGCTACAACTCTGAGCCACTGTAAGTTTCTCCCCCTTAGGCTGAGAATGTTACCTAGTTTGCTCCCGTGGTGGGAAAGTGGCTAATATAGGTACGCTTGGGGTACCCCTAGGTTTTTGTGTACTGGTAAGCGCATATATTCTGAAGTACCCTAGAGAAATGGATCTGACAGGTAAACCCACAGCGGAGTGTCTGGCCAGGCCAGAGAAGCCCTAGCTAGAGAGGAGCCCAAGGACTTGCTTGGTGCCAGCTCTTCCACGACTGTGTGCGTGGTCTGGGGAAGCTGGTTGTGTGGCTGACGAGCTTTGTGCAAACTGCCTTTGGGAACAGCATTCCCGGATGTCCAGATGTATCCGTCCGGGAGGAGTGAAAAGCAGCAAGGGGCTGCAGGACTCCAACGTGTAGACGGTTCACCGAGTTCATGGTTCGTGGACATCGGTAGCATCCTCTGACCACCGCGAAACCTTCCGCACGGACTTGTGAGCGTTTAGGGTGTTGATATGAACTGCATAAACAGAGGAAGAACCTGAGTTGATAGGTTAGCAGTAGGAAGCGATCAGCCTTTCAGAATCAGCTTCATGCCATGTATACGAACCTGATTTTTTTCTGTCTTGATCTGTCCTTTGTCAACAGTGATGCTCTTAAATTTCTTTAAACTTTTCAGATGAGGCTTCCTCTGCTTACAGTTTTCCAGCCTCCTAACATTACTAATTTTTTTCCTTTAGGATACTTCCTTCGTGACGCAGGAAGGCATACCTATTAGCAGGAATCCAGAACTTATCTGCATTACTTATTATCCTCATCTGAGTGCAAATGACATAGGAACAATGAATTTAATCTCTATCTTCTGAATTTTAATTATCATAGATTTTTGTGAGCAGAGTATATTTTATCTCAAGGAGATCTGAAAAGAGTTTTTTAAAAAATGTTTTGCAAAACTTTCCATAAAACAGAATTATTTTAAAGTTCCTAAAATGAATTACTACACCGATCTATTTTCCTTAATGAAACATGATTTCAATATAGTATATAATTCTCCTTAATAGTCTCATCTCTTAGGAATTTAATTTCTCTGGCTGTTTTTGTTTTCTGCAAATAGTGGCATTTGGCTTCAGTGAACTCTGAAGTCCTTCAAATTTTGGGACTGTCAGAAAGTGTAGGATAATTGGAGGACTTTCTTCATTTTCTGAGATTGAAGTAATAAGAGTGTACTCTACTGCTTTCTGAAACCTGCTGTAGGCTCACTGAAGTGAACAGACCATTGCAGTCATCTGACACTGAGTGCCATTTATCTCCTGATATTCCTCAGATGGTTGCCTCTCCTTCTTCCATGCAGTGATTTTGCAGGCATTCCGTCCTTGAAGCAAGTGACATTTTTCTAATTTTAACTCAGGCCAATCACTTGGGTGAGAATTGATAAACAAGCATTTGCCATCACCATGTCTCAAGTAGTATCAATTTAGCTTGAATAAGTACCGGTCCTAAGAGATTTCTTAATTAACTTGCTGATACTGCCAATGAGAGCTCGATGTTGTTTCAAGAAAGTCTCACAGCACATAACATGTTGCATTTTTTATCATTTGCTCTGGGGTTCTATGAATATGACATCTTTTATTTTTAATAAAAATGTATAAAGATGATTTAAATACATGATTCCAACTCTTTACAATGTTTTGATCCTGTTATATTTTATTATTGAGTTAGGAACGCTTTGAAATATAGGGAGATATAGGTCACAAGATAGGGCCAGAGGGCTGTTTCCTATGACTTTGCCTTATTCATTTGCTTTCCAAAAATGTATTCTTATCTGAAGTGTCACTTATAAAGATTAAGTCCTGAGACCATTTCAAGGAGTCTCATCATCTTGCATATGACATATACCTTTCTATTTTGGTGGCTGTAGTACAACTGTTGTGGTGACCTTTACCATGGAGAGTGTAGCACGTGCCCATTTCTTTTCTGTTCAAAATGCTTGAATGTATATGAAAAAGCTTAAATGAGGGCTATATACTATATTACAATAATATATCATCAGTTAATTAAGTCATTCCAGCAGCACTTCCAAAATTTAAAAAATAATTTAAATATAAAATGTACTATATTAAGTGTAGCTTGATAGTCTTTACATATCTATTACGTACACTGAGAAGAGAACTTCCAACCCTTTTTGTTTTTCTTCGTATTCTTTCCCAGTCTATATGTTCTGTCCTCTGTGGAAGTACTATGGTGATTTCTACCATCATGAGTAGTTTTTCAAGAATTTTTCCTTAAGATCCAAAGATAAGTTGTGATCTCTCTCTTTCAGGAACTTACAATATGATGATGTAAAAAGAGAGATTGCCACAGTGCATAAAAGCCCTCAAATTCCATGGAGCTATGAGAATAATAAGTTGTTACTGATAAACCTGGTTATATTTCTAGTCATAACTGTCCCTCATAGCTCTTCTGTACAATGAGTGTCACATCTCCATTCACATGATAAAATGTAAGGTCATAAATTTACTTACCACATCTGTATTCATTTTATATTAGTATTTTTAAGTACAAAAAATCGACAGTCTACAACACCTTTTATCTTACAGTTTTCATGCCTGGGCCCTAGATGGGAGGGCCCTGTGCCCAGTGCGCTGCCGAATACAGGCTGGTTGGTCGGGAGTGCTGTGTCTGCTGTTCCCAGAGGCCCTGCCAGGTGCCCTGCGTGTTGGGAGAATTCTGAGCTTCTGTTTTCTTATTGGCTAAGACGTGGGCCACGCACCGCTCCCAGCTCTCCACGGCCACGCCCAGGACTAACCTGTGTGATGCTCTCACATAGTAATAGTTTCTTCACAGTCAGCTGGAGAATTCTCTTACTTTGAATTTACTTGACATTTTTATTAATACACATTTGCAGTACATAATGACTGCATTTCTTGTGGAGAGTTGGTACATGTGTATGATGCATCTTAATTCTTCTTTTACACATTACTCTTCCTTCCCTTCCTCTTCCTCCATCTCTTGATCCCCTTTTCATTGGAGGATGACTTCTCTGCCTACCATCCAGGAACTATATTTTATTTTGTTCTGTATTTATATTTTAGACTGCTCTTAGAAATGAAGTCATTCAGTAGTTAAACCTGTATGTCTGATTTATTTCCCTTAAAATTATAGTCTTAAGGGATACCTATTTTCCTATGAATGATTTAGGCTTATCTTTTCTGGCAAAGTAATACTCCATTATTTATAAGTATCACATTTCCATTATCCATTTGTTTTTATGAGCTTATAAACAACTTCTAAGATATACATATGTATATATATATTATGAATTGTGTGGCTATAAATATGGATATGCATGTGTCACCATAATATGATGAATTTCACTCTTTTGGGAGATACCTAGAAGGGGGCTGGCCAGGGCTAATAGAATTTCTAGTTTTAAATGTTTTGTTTATTTATTTTTTGGTACCAAGGACCAAACTCAGGATGTTGCACTTGCGAGCAGGAACTGGAACCACTGAGTTAAATCCCCGGCCTTGTAGTTTTGGGTTTTTGAGGGATCTCTACACTAATTTCTGCAGTTGTTGTACAGTTTACTCTCCCACCAATAGTGAAGAAATGCTTCTTTTTCTCCCACAACCTCTGCAGCACTCATTATTATTTGGTTTCTTCATGATGTGACTCTTTTTTGGAGTAAGATGGAATTTAGTAGGGAAGACAATCTTCTTTCTGATTAACTCAAAACTAAAAGACTAGGAGTCTTGGCCGGAGGGTTAGCTCAGTGGTTCTGGCACCTGCCTCGCAAGTGCAAGGTCCTGAGTTCGATCCCCAGTAACCACATATAATGTTGGGCGTGGAGACTCACACCCACCAGCCATCAATACCACATACCACAGTGCCGGGTGTGGTGGCTCACACCTGTAATCCCAGCACTCGGGAGGCAGAGACAGGAGGATTGCTGAGTTTGAGGCTTGCCTGGGCTACATAGTGAGCTCAGGGCCAGCCTGAACTACAAAGCGAGACCCTGTCTCAAAAAAAAAAAAGACTAGGAGTCTTAATGAAGTCTGCAAAAATCTCTTCTATCATTTAATGCAACACTGTCACAGGAGTAATATCTTCTCATATTAAAAAGCATCTTTCACAGTGAAGGCAAAGATTATACAGGGATGTGTGTCACTGTGCAAGGACGGTGGAGGCCGGATGTCGCCCACTGTGTCACAACTGTCTCTTTAGGTAACAAAAGTGAAGTCAACCTCGCGGCTTTGCTTCTTTACACTGTCCCTGTGTGTGGTTATGAATAGTTTAATGACGTGACTGAATGGCTCTTTAGTTGGGTAAATCTGTCATTTTTGAATGTTTTATGCTTCTTTCATTATCAGATTTTAAACCATTAGCAATTTTATGAGAAAGGTTTTCGTTCTGTTTTACAGAACAGAAAGCAAAGCTTAGAGGCATAAGGTGCATACCTCAGAGCACACAGCGGTGCAGGAGGAACGGCACTGAGCTCCTCCCAACTTCATATCCTGTGCTCCATGCACTCTATTACAAGATTAAATATAAATCAGAGCTAGATTTTTAAAAAAATAGATTGACTTTGTCAGGCAGAAACCTAATTGCAAATAACCAGATACAGCAACAGAAACAGAGGCAGAGGGTTAAAAAGAGTCAAAATTACACTGTAACTTTCCTGATGGATTTTACCACCTAAATTTTCATCTACCTGTAGTGTTTCTTCATTGTTGGTGGAAGGGGATACTGTACAACAATTTACTGGTGGGGTTTCACTTTCGTACCAGGGCTTATATTTATACACGCGGGACTCGGCCCTATGGAAGCCTTTGTCATGGTGTAGGAAGCATGTTCATCTCCTGTGCGGGGTCTTTTCTTTTCAGGACCTTTGGGAGACATGCGTTTTCTGTTTTCAAATAAGGAAGAGCTGTGCTCATGAGGGGAATTACAATTATTTTCCATCTTTGCCTGCTTAGAAATTTCATTGTGAACTTGTGACTTCCCTGTATCCTGTGTCTGACTTTATGAATAACGTGCATTCCTGGTCTGGACAAATCACGTCTTCTTTTAATGTTCTTTCTCTCTGTAAGCTTTCTTACATATTTTGTTTTAGAAACTCATCAGGGTGTGAATAGCCAAATATTTGACTAAAATTTAGGCAGCTATTTCACAGGAACTGCAAATAAATTTGCAGATGGTTGTGATATCTGAAATATGGTTTGATCACGTTTAGCTACATCGATTATTCTAACCAAAGTGCACAGGGACACGATCATTAGCTTGGACATTAGCTCAAGCATTGCACTAAGCTCTATGATTTGGATTTTCTGATAAGGTTTCCCTCTTATGTTGCCTTTCTTCAATTTACAAAGTAATTGACTGCAAAGGATGTTAAAAAAGAGCTGTTTGAAATTAAAGTCCTTCAAAGACTACTTTGCAAGCTGTGTCAGCTCTATTTTGATACGAGTGTGCTGACGGAGACCATAGAACGCGCCGCGTCAGCGAAACGATGGTTGGCGCGAGTGAGTCCCGCACCTCGCTTTCATTTTCAGAAACGTAAACTGGATTAAAAAGATGATGCAAGAGAATTAGGTTGAAGTGTGATGTAGAGTTTTATTGTAATGACAAGTTACTTGAAATAGTTCATAGCAATAGCTATAAAGACCTGATAGAGTAAAAGTTGGCAAAGGAAGTAAATCGAAAAATCAAGGACATCATAAAAATTCCAGGACATGGAAAGGACGGGAAAGGCAGCGTGTGGGGGCTGGGAGCAGGGCGCACGCGCTGGAGGCTCTGCCGAGCGCGGCCGGGAGAGGCCGAGGGTGAGCGGGCAGGAATTGTGCTCTAGCAGGATGGAGCCGAGGCGGGAGCAGGCGCTGCAGAGGCGGGCGGGCTTCGGGAAGGGGGCGCTGAGCGCTGCCGGGCACGCGCGCGCGGGAGGCGCCCCCAGTAACACAGGGAGGGCGGGAGGCCGAGGGTGAACGGGGCGCTGCGTGCCGTTGACGCTCTTCCTCGTGCAACGGAGGGAACGTGAAGGCCAACTTCAGTCCCCAGATGCTAACTTACTAGATTTGCTTTAACTGGTTTAACTCTTAGGTAGAAGGAAGTAAGAGACCACACTCTGCTCATCTGACCAGGGCCAGGAGGCTGGTTGTCGATGTGCAAACACATTTCTTCACCGAGGCCTGTTTCAGTTTCCTACGGTTGCCATTACCAATTACCACAGCCCTAGTGGCTTTGCAAAATCAGCGCTTCCTCGTAGTTCTGGAGATCGGAAGTTCTAATCTGTTCCACTGGGCCTGAATCAAAGTGTTATTTTGCCCACTCTCAGACTAGGGCTCTAAGACAGTTTGATTCTTGTCTCTTGAAGCGTCTGGTGGCTGTCAGCGTTTTTAGGCTTGTGCCTGCATATAATCCGAACCCTCAAAGCTCACGCTTTAAATTTCTACCTTCTCCATCTCCTGATGGCCCAGACTGTATGTGCAAGAAGGAGAAATGTGACAGTAGGTCGGAGGACCTCGATAAACTTCCAATAGCTAGAGTTTTCACTGAATCATGCTTCAAAGACCTTTTACCCAAATAAGAAAAAATTTACATTTTCTAGATAAAGACGTGATATTAAGGGAAGTCATTATTTAACCTACTGCAATTCTCAATTTAACATGTGTCTTGGCATAAAATAAAAATTCTGTTATAAAATCGCTTTTTTAACCGCTCTAGATATCTTAGCCCACTTTCGGTTGACATAAGGTTTTTGAAGTAGGTACTTACAAAGAAAAAAGACGTTTATTATCTCAGAGTTTTGAATTCCGAAATCCGAGATCGAGGCTCCTGTGTGACACATTCCTGGAGGAACAGAAAGAGAAACCCGCGCAGCTGTAGGGCTGTGCGCGCGGGTTGGGCCCCTGGGTCACAGCGCCCCCAGCGAGCACCGACTCCTTCCGGCCCGGCCTCGGCTCCTTCTGGGGTGAAATTCCCAGGAGCAATAACTTCCACCGGGATCCGCCGGCCGTGCCCGCCCCGCGCCTCCGTCCCGTGCGGGGCCAGAGAGCGGCGCTGAGCCCGCGGGCGCGTCACCACAGAGCGGACCTCTGCGTCCTCACAGGAGACCGCGTTCTTTGCATTGACGGGTCATCTGGGAAATAAATGAGAAGGGGATTTATTTTAATTAATTAATTTACTTTTGGCGGTATCAGGGATTGAACTCGGGTCCTTGTGCTTCCAAGGTAGGCGTGGTACCACTGGAGCTAAAAGAAGGTGTTTTAAAAAAGCGTATTCTAGGTGATAAAACACTAGAGAGATCTAAAATTTTGTTACTATTTTAAAAGCAGATTTTGCAATTACGTTCTAATGGAATATTGGTACTATTTTATGATAACTAGTAATATCGATCAGAAATGTGACAATATCATAATGTTATGATTTGAGAGAATCTGGGAAGGCTTATAAAACAAAAAGTCTTTTCTGTATGTTGTTTCTTTTTAAAGTGTAAGTCCCAACAATTTAGGATTATTTTCAGGATTCAATTGAACGAGTTAATGTACGTAAAATACCTGGAAAAGTGTTAGTCGTGGAATAGATTAATGCTATAATCACATAATAGTGTTAATACAAGTAAGGTAACAAAAGAATAAGCCCTGTGGGTAATTAATCCAGAATGTGTGGAAATAGTGCATGAAAATCAGAAGCAGGCTCTAGAAACAGATGCATTTGTCCAAAATTTTTTGTTCATTCCTCTCACATAGAAAATGTTCATTTGGATTGTTCTAGCCTTCAAAATGTTTTATTTTTCCATTTATTATTATTCAAAGCATCTGCATTTTATTTTTAGTATCCAGTATTTGTTTCAGTTATTTGCACAATGACAAGCAAATCTATGAGGATCGTGAAAAGAAAAATGCATATAGGAGCCTAGGATTTTGGTGGTCCATCCAGTAGCCCATGGAGGGACTGAGGTAGGAAAAGGGCTCGGACTGGTTCCCAGGCTGCAGACATGAGTTTCTGTGCATGGAGGTGGAGTCAACTGAGATAAGTGTAAGCAAATACTTAGCTGTCGAGTAAGTTCTGTAAGAAATATCTTGCAGGCCGAGTAGGAGAGTCCATTGGAAGAAAGAGTCAGGAGTCTTTACACAGTAGATGGCCTGGAGCTCAGTCTAGACATGTGGACAGAAGTATTCCTCGAGGCACAAGTGAAAAGAATGCATTTCAGGCTCAGTAGGCAAATTCTGGGGACAGGAGAGAACTGAGACTGACTGTTAAAATGCAAGTTTAGTCACCCTTTTTCAGTACTCAGGATAGCTTTGAAAAGACAGTGACTATGCTACCACAGAGTGCAAAACCAAGTTCTCCCTTTATCTTGAATGGCATGGAGGAACTATATACTGAAAATTATATGACAAGTTTCCAGTTTAGAAAATATACCATGAAGCCATAATTATTTTATGTATGTCACTCACTTTCCCATGAAATATGTCAACGGGGTGACATTCCGTAACACCCGGAACATAGACCTTCCCTCAGGCACTCCCCCGGGAGGCCTGCACGCTCATTGTCAACCTCAGCAGCGAGGGAGGGGCTGTGGGAGGGTCACGAGCCAAGCAGAGAAAGCGACTCTTCAGTGCTTCCCAAACCAGCGTCTCCAGTATTCCAGTGACACCTAATTCAGAGCGAAATGGACATAAAGGGATGAACTGTTAGTGGTGCAGGGACTCGGGGATGTAGTTCAGGCTTCTCCCTAAGTGTCGGACCCTTACCAGGAAACGCGGCTGTGGAGTCACTGCAGACTTGCACAGGGCACCCAGGAGACGGGGCCGGCGCGGACGCTGAGGCGAAGGCCAACAACGCGGCCCTCGCGGCCGCAGCGCGCAACTGAAACTGCAGCTGTATTTTCATCTGGCCATCCCTAATCTGTCTCCCATGGAATTTACAATGGATTTTGAAGTTTCAAAATATAATTTTGAAAGTTTAAATTTGTCTATTTCTCCATCTACTATCTACTTACATACCTACTCGTACTATTTTTACTTTTAGGATTTCTTTCATATTTCATTTTTGTCTCTTTTTCTCTGGGAGTTGTAACAATGAGATGTGATTAAAATTTCTCACAGAGATGGTAATTACCAGTATGAAATGACAGTGATTTGGAATCTATCCTGAAGTTCAGCCATGTGTGCATTTGAATACTGATGTAAAATAATTTTAAACAAGAAATTTTAAAATATTCTACTAAATAATGAGAGTACTATTTAGAGAACATTAAGGTTAGACTATTTCAAATATGAGAATAGTTTTGTAAATTAAAACAAGGACTTCTAAAATTGTGAAGATATCTTTTCTATAAAGCCCCATCTACAGTAAC